>JAVIAB010000049.1:1733327-1923327 GCA_032433765.1 Megaustenia siamemsis | reverse complement strand
AGAACATTTCTAGGAATTGTGTCTATAAAAACAGAACATTTCTAGGAATTGTGTTTACAAAAATAAAATATTTCTGGGAATTGTGTCTATAAAAACAGAACATTTTAAAGAATTATTACTGTCATTTACAGTAATAGTATTAGTTTCATTACCTACAATTAAATATCACAGTTGAGGGAATACATCTGGAGACAGTCCAGAGTTACAACTACCTGGGACATACTATAACCAGTGATGGGAAATGTAAAATTGAAATAAACAAAAGAATAGGAATGGCAAAAAGTAATTTTAATGTCATGAAAAATATACTAACAACAAAACAAATATCAGCAGGGCTGAAACTAAGAATGACAAAGTGTTACAGCTTCTCAATATTCCTGTATGGTGTAGAAACATGGACATTAGACAAGAAAACAGAACAGAAAATTGAAGCCTTTGAAATATGGATTTATAGAAGAATAGGTAGAATTGGATGGAAACAAAAGAAAACAAACGATAAAGTTTCAAAACAACTGAAAATAAAAAGAGAACTACTAAACACAATTAAGACAAGACAAATGAAATTTTGGGGGCATGTTAAAAGACACAACAGCCTACTAAAAGTAATATTGGAAGGAAAAATACAAGGCAAAAGAGGCAGAGGCAGACTAAGACTAACATGGACGAGTAACATCAAAAGATGGTCAAGTCAATCTATGACAACCTGCACCATCGAAGCAAGAAACAGAGTGGAATGGCGATCCATGGTAGCCAACCTTCGTTGCGGAGAAAGCACACGATGATGATGACTGTCATTTACTTCCTACTGAACCCCTCTGTCTTGTAACGTCTGTTTCTGTCTTCCTCTATCGCTTCCTCCCTCAGTTTTCCCTGTTGTCACAATATACTCCAGCTCTCCCTTTCTCATTATATTTTGGTCTAGATCATTCCAGCGCTGAGTGACGTCACACAGGGCTCGTGTTTTCCACCACTCGTCTCTATTTTGGCCGAGATGTTATTTAATGAGTCTATGCCTGCCAACTTTGCTTCTCTTATAAGTGTTCTTTTCAGTGTCTCTCTAAGTCTTCCTCTTTTTCTGTATCCTGATGTGTCCCAACGAAGAGCCTGTTCACCAATTTCTTTCTCTACCTCTTCTCTTTTCTCTTCTTATCTTCTCTCTTCTGCTCAGCTTTTCTACGCTCTTCTTTTCTATCCTTATCTTTTATCTTTTCTTTTCTCATCTTCTCCTACCTTATTTTCTCTTCAGCTCTCATCTCTTCTTTTCTTTTCTCTGCTCTTCCCCTTCTCCTCTTATCTATTCTTCTCTACTCTTCCCCCTCTCCTCTTATCTAGTCTTCTCTCCCCTCATCACTACCATTTAGACTCTCATTTATCACTACTTTCATCTCTCTGTCACCTCTTCCCCCTCTCCTCTTATCTAGTCTTCTCTCCCCTCATCACTACCATTTAGACTCTCATTTATCACTACTTTCATCTCTCTGTCACCTCTTCTTCCTTTCACCTGTCCCTCTATCAATCGCTTCTCTCTATCTCACACTCACTTGAATGAATCTTGTCTCCCTTTTACTCGTCCCCTCCCTCGGATTCTCTGGATCTACCTCCCACCCCTATCGACCCCCTGTAAATCTAATGTCCCCACTTCATTTAGATCCCCAGGGGTCCATCTCTTCACCAGAAGTGACCACAGACCCCACAAGGCGAGCCCCCTGAAGAAAAGTCGATATCGTCACCCCTGCAGTCCAGCGGTCAACTCACGAGATCAGGGAGCTGCCGTGACGTAGGGACTCTAGGACAACCATCATGTGCCTTGCTCCAGGCCAATGAGGAATAATGACATTCACAAACAGTGTTCACTCAACAAACATTCCTTAGAGACCTAATAGAAGCAAACGTGACTGTAGGTCACGGCAGTTTGTTGATGGTATTTTAGTAAATTTGTTCATGTTCACAGTTCTGAGTTATAACGAGTATAATTCTGTTATGTTACACTGCAGGTGAATCATAAGTGACGTTATCATGCACATTTTTTTTACATTTGAGGTTAAGTTTTTTATTTTTTGCGCCCCCCAGCTTTCACCTCTGACGAAGTCCCTAGAGACTAGGACCTGAGTGTTGCGTGTAAACCCGTTTTCTCTGACAGCCGTGTTCACAAGGGTCCCTCACCGAACAGGCAGATAACTCCGACGTCGGAAGTACTCATATTTTTTTCCGTCCATGAGTAATTGACGTTTTAAGCCGGGCCTCGCAGCTGAGACCAGGGGTAGTTGTCGCAGAGAGAAATCATCAATAAAAATCCCAACTGGGGCAGCCGAGATTTGAACCTACAACCTCTCTGTCTCAAGACAAATTTCAACAAATATTGCTACTTTCATGTTCATTAGGACATCGTCATTCAACAAATATCGCTACTTTCATGTCTCGAGACAATATTCAACAAATATAGCTACTTTCATGTCTCGAGACAATATTCAACAAATATAGCTACTTTCATGTTCATTAGGACATCATCATTCAACAAATATAGCTACTTTCATGTTCATTAGGACATCATCATTCAACAAATATCGCTACTTTCATGTCTATCCGAACATCATCATTCAACAAATATCGCTACTTTCGTGTCTATCCGAACATCGTCATTCAACAAATATCGCTACTTTCATGTTCATTAGAACATCGTCATTCAACAAATATCGCTACTTTCGTGTCTCGAGACAATATTCAACAAATATAGCTACTTTCATGTTCATTAGGACATCATCATTCAACAAATATCGCTACTTTCATGTTCATTAGGACATCATCATTCAACAAATATCGCTACTTTCATGTTCATTAGGACATCGTCATTCAACAAATATAGCTACTTTCATGTTCATTAGAACATCGTCATTCAACAAATATCGCTACTTTCATGTCTATCCGAACATCGTCATTCAACAAATATCGCTACTTTCATGTCTATCCGAACATCATCATTCAACAAATATCGCTACTTTCATGTCTATCCGAACATCGTCATTCAACAAATATCGCTACTTTCATGTTCATTAGAACATCGTCATTCAACAAATATCGCTACTTTCATGTCTATTAGAACATCGTCATTCAAGAAATATCGCTACTTTCATGCCCATTAGAACATCGTCATTCAACAAATATCGCTACTTTCATGTCCATTAGAACATCGTCATTCAACAAATATCGCTACTTTCATGTTCATTAGAACATCGTCATTCAACAAATATCGCTACTTTCATGTTCATTAGAACATCGTCATTCAACAAATATCGCTACTTTCATGCCCATTAGAACATCGTCATTCAACAAATATCGCTACTTTCATGTTCATTAGAACATCGTCATTCAACAAATATCGCTACTTTGATGCCCATTAGAACATCGTCATTCAACAAATATCGCTACTTTCATGTCTATTAGAACATCGTCATTCAAGAAATATCGCTACTTTCATGCCCATTAGAACATCGTCATTCAACAAATATCGCTACTTTCATGTCCATTAGAACATCGTCATTCAACAAATATCGCTACTTTCATGTCCATTAGAACATCGTCATTCAACAAATATAGCTACTTTCATGTTCATTAGGACATCGTCATTCAACAAATATAGCTACTTTCATGTTCATTAGAACATCGTCATTCAACAAATATCGCTACTTTCATGTCTATCCGAACATCGTTATTCAACAAATATCGCTACTTTCATGTCTATCCGAACATCGTCATTCAACAAATATCGCTACTTTCATGTTCATTAGAACATCGTCATTCAACAAATATCGCTACTTTCATGTTCATTAGAACATCGTCATTCAACAAATATCGCTATAACTTGTTCCCTAGGGAAACTTTTCATCCATGCAATGGAAGTGATTTCAGAGAGAAAATTGTTCATGGTTTTAGGAATCATTCTACATATTGATATTTATCTCACATAGAACATATTATATATGAATGTTTTGATAATTGAACAAGGTATTAGATTTCACCATTACCAAGATGATACAAGATATGTGAACAGAATAAGGTTTGATGGCAGTTCACAATAATGAAATTGAGAGTGACGCACAGTGCGGCGAAACGCACGCGGACAAAATCGGCATGGCACACAGTGCGTCGAAACGTGCAGAAAGGGTTAATAGACGTTTGGGGATTGAAACTAAAATGTCACTTTAAGACCTACACTAGCAGCCGTGAGGTAGATCAATAGTGAGATATCTTGTTATCTGTCAGAGAATCATAGTTGATGGAGACAAGGTGTCTGAGAGTAACAGAGATGGAAACTGTCAGAGAATCATAGCTGATGGAGACAAGGTGTCTGAGAGTAACAGAGATGGAAGCTGTTAGAGAATCATAGCTGATGGAGACAAGGTGTCTGAGAGTAACAGAGATGGAAACTGTCAGAGAATCATAGCTGATGGAGACAAGGTGTCTGAGAGTAACAGAGATGGAAACGGTCAGATAATCATAGCTGATGGAGACAAGGTGTCTGAGAGTAACAGAGATGGAAGCTGTTAGAGAATCATAGCTGATGGAGACAAAACCTCTGACAGCGACATAGTAAGAAGCTTTAAGCGACTCAAAGTTGATGGAGAGAAGACGCCTGACAGCGACAGAGTAGGAAGCTCTCAGCGACTCATAGCTGACAATTACGCCAGGATCGGTGAACCAGAACCATCCAGATTCTATTCCACCATGTCGAGATGTCTCCAGAAACAGAGGAACCAACCCGGTCCGGCCAAGCGAATAGGGATAGAAGAGGGAAAACAAACCAGTACTCACAATTGTCGTTCTGTGGTCGAATGTGGTGGGCCGAAAGACGCAAACATCACAGTTCTGGTGCAAATCTCATCACAGCGCATCTCCGCCCACTTAGCACCCACTCAAGGACAGACGAGGAAGAGAAGAATGCATTCGTTCAGTAGTGATGGGATGAACGACAGAAAGTGAACACGGATATTATCTGCGAGGTATAGGGGGGGTTGGGGGGGGGGGGGGGGCCGTGAATTGTGTATTTGGGAAAGCGATTTAGGAAAATCTGGCACAAGGTCAGAACACTTGGAGAATAAGCGAGAGAAATGATACCAGATAGGACATGACATGAAGTTGACAAAGATACAAGACGCAAGAAATGATGCAATAAGATAGAAAAGTGAAACAAATGGCAACGTAAGAAGATACAAGATGCAAGAAATGGTGCACAGGAATATAAAAATGAAATAAAAAGTCAAAGTAAGAAGTTAATAAGACGCAAGAAAATGCCAGAAACACACCGATATCAATTTGTCTTATTCAGAAACATTGAAATCTCTAAATAATCAAATTTTGAGTTTGGAAACTTGTCTGTCACATAATCCCGTCCTTATGTTGTCATAGTTGACATTTTCTCGCCTTGAAACTTGTCCGTCTTACATTTAATTAACGTTTATGTTCCGTTAAAATAGTCTAGTCTTGACGTTAATTAACTACTAACAGATCCAGTTAACACGATTCACATTAACAACGTTAATTAACTACCAGCAGACCTAGTTAACACGATTTGTTTCCCACATTAACAACGTTAATTAACTACCAGCAGACCTAGTTAACACGATTTGTTTCCCACATTAACAACGTTAATTAACTACCAGTAGATCCAGTTAACACGATTTGTTTCCCACATTAACAACGTTAATTAACTACCAGCAGATCCAGTTAACACGATTTGTTTCCCACATTAACTACGTTAATTAACTACCAGCAGATCTAGTTAACACGATTTGTTTCCCACATTAACAACGTTAATTAACTACCAGCAGATCCAGTTAACACGATTTGTTTCCCACATTAACAACGTTAATTAACTACCAGCAGATCCAGTTAACACGATTTGTTTCCCACATTAACAACGTTAATTAACTACCAGCAGATCTAGTTAACACAATTTGTTTCTCACATTAACAACGTTAATTAACTACCGGCAGATCCAGTTAACACGATTTGTTTCCCACATTAACAACGTTAATTAACTACCAGCAGATCCAGTTAACACGATTAGTTTCCCACATTAACAACGTTAATTAACTACCAGCAGATCTAGTTAACACAATTAGTTTCTCACATTAACAACGTTAATTAACTACCAGCAGATCCAGTTAACATGATTTGTTTCCCACATTAACAACGTTAATTAACTACCAGTAGATCCAGTTAACACGATTTGTTTCCCACATTAACAACGTTAATTAACAACCAATTTTTTTTGTTTAAAACAATTTATAATTCATGTACATCAGTGCTAAATAGAGCCAACTCTAACCTATGGAAGCGAAACATGGACAGTAAATAAACAAATGAAAAGACTATTAGAGACCACAGAGATGGGATTTCTCAGAAGAATATTAAGAGTTCCTGGACAGCTAAAAAGACCAACGAGAAAATTCCCAAAGAGGCCAACACAAAAAGGGATCTCCTAAGAAACATCAGAAAGAAACAATCAACATTTTTCGGACACATCATGAGAAGAGGAAAGTTGGAGCACTTAGTTACAACTGGTAAAATATAGGGAAAGAGAGATCGCGGTCGGGAAGGAGAGAAGATACTAGATAGCTTGGTGTCATGGCATGGAAAACAGTCAACAACAGAACTGATACGATGTACTGTGGATAGAGAATTATGGAAGGACATGATCACCAACGCCAACCGGTATGGCACATGATGATGCTACAATTAATTTTCTGTTGCCAACAGTCTACACGCGATTAACCAGCCAATCATTTGTTTATGGCTAAAACAGGCTATTCTTTACTTTGATAAGCAATCACTTATGACAGTTGAAGCGACAAACCCGTTATTTCTGGTAGGGGTGGCAGTAGCTCTTGTAACTACACAGAAAACAACATTGCAAACACGCGGGGAAAAGTCACAAATAATCAACAACAGAAGAAAAAACAACCAAAGAACAAAAGAGAGCCCGAGGCAGGAATAAACTCACACTCCTCGACCTAGCGCCGCCACGGGAAACAAACGCTGTAGCACACGACCAACTAAGTTACTTACAGAGATAGCTAGCATTGGCGATGTCTTTCCCACATGTGTACTCATGACTATAGCACAAGGCTACGATCACATGTGTACTCATGACTATAGCACAAGGCTACGATCACATGTGTACTCATGACTATAGCACAAGGCTACGATCACATGTGTACTCATGACTATAGCACAAGGCTACGATCACATGTGTACTCATGACTATAGCACAAGGCTACGATCACATGTGTACTCATGACTATAGCACAAGGCTACGATCACATGTGTACTCATGACTATAGCACAAGGCTACGATCACATGTGTACTCATGACTATAGCACAAGGCTACGATCACATGTGTACTCATGACTATAGCACAAGGTTACGGTCACATGTGTACTCATGACTATAGCACAAGGTTACGGTCACATGTGTACTCATGACTATAGCACAAGGTTACGATCACATGTGTACTCATGACTATAGCACAAGGTTACGGCCACATGTGTACTCATGACTATAGCACAAGGCTGCGATCACTCGGGAATAAATTGTGTATCTGTATTTTCCTATTAAGACAAGTATCTTCCGGATAGGGTAGGGCTGAATACTTGCGCTGTAGACAAACAGTTATAGGACGGAATAACACGAGCAGTACTTTCAATTTATTCCCGAGTTGTGTTCGTAACCCTGTGTTATAGTCATGAGTACACATGTGAGAAAGACATCACCAGTGATAGTAACCCTAATGTTATAATCTTAAGTACACATGTGAGAAAGACATCACCAGTGATAGTAACCCTAATGTTATAATCTTAAGTACACATGTGAGAAAGACATCACCAGTGATAGTAACCCTAATGTTATAATCTTAAGTACACATGTGAGAAAGACATCACCAGTGATAGTAACCCTAATGTTATAATCTTAAGTACACATGTGAGAAAGACATCACCAGTGATAGTAAGCCTAATGTTATAATCTTAAGTACACATGTGAGAAAGACATCACCAGTGATAGTAACTTTGATAGGTTATTTAGTTCATCACAACTTACCTAGAAAGATCCACTCAACCAAACATCACAACTTACCTAGGAAATATCCACAGACAGGACAAAACAGCATAGACTTACCGAGGAAATATCCACAGACAGGACAAAACAGCATAGACTTACCTAGGAAATATCCACAGACAGGACAAAACAGCATAGACTTACCGAGGAAATATCCACAGACATGACAAAACAGCATAGACTAACCTAGGAAATATCCACACACAGGACAAAACAGCACAGACTTACCTAGGAAATATCCACAGACAGGACAAAACAGCACAGACTTACCTAGGAAATATCCACAGACAGGACAAAACAGCATAGTCTTACCTAGGAAATATCCACAGACAGGACAAAACAGCATAGACTTACCTAGGAAATATCTACAGACAGGACAAAACAGCATAGACTTACCTAGGAAATATCCACAGACATGACAAAACAGCATAGACTTACCGAGGAAATATCCACAGACATGACAAAACAGCATAGACTTACCTAGGAAATATCCACAGACAGGACAAAACAGCATAGACATACCTAGGAACTATCCACAGACAGGACAAAACAGCATAGACTTACCTAGGAAATATCTACAGACAGGACAAAACAGCATAGACTTACCTAGGAAATATCTACAGACAGGACAAAACAGCATAGACTAACCTAGGGAATATCCACAGACAGGACAAAACAGCATAGACTTACCTAGGGAATATCCACAGACAGGACAAAACAGCATAGACTTACCTAGGAAATATCTACAGACAGGACAAAACAGCATAGACTTACCTAGGAAATATCCACAGACAGGACAAAACAGCATAGACTTACCGAGGAAATAACCACAGACATGACAAAACAGCATAGACTTACCTAGGAAATATCCACAGGCAGGACAAGACAGCATAGACTTACCTAGGAAATATCTACAGACAGGACAAAACAGCATAGACTTACCGAGGAAATATCCACAGGCAGGACAAAACAGCATAGACTTACCGAGGAAATATCCACAGGCAGGACAAGACAGCATAGACTTACCTAGGAAATATCTACAGACAGGACAAAACAGCATAGACTTACCTAGGGAATATCCAAAAGAAAAGAACAATTCCTCACAAAACACTTCCAGCCTAACTGTGTTTATAAACACAACAGAATTATAAAGTTGAGGTCCGTGTTCCCACACGTGTCTATGTATGTGTCTATGTATTCTCACCGTGTCGTCCTGCGAGTCAATGATATCGTAGCAATCTCCGATTATCCGACCCCCGATTCTTGAACAGCTAGAGAGAAGGCAGAGAAAACAAGTATCGATAACAGTGCTAGTTCTCCATCAACTCCTACAAATATCGATTACTCTCACATCCAATCACAGACCAGAGATTTCCGTTCTTATTTCATTAGCGACTAGTTGAAAGCGAATCTTCGGACACGCTAAACATTTCCTGAAACTAAACAAATGTTTTCCTAATTTAATAATTTATCCTTGAAAACGCTTTAGTTACGGATTGTGCTATGGACTGTAGCCAACAAACCGCGGATGGAAAAGTTTCCTTCTTCTGTCGCTCCTCGTTGTGCTACCAATGCCAGACCTGGACCCTGGATACAAGAACAGTAAGACAAATACACAAGAACAGTAAGACAAATACACAAGAACAGTAAGACAAATAACCTCTACTGTGATGAAATGTGTTAGACGAATGACAGGAAACAGTCTGAGAGATAAGATCAGAAATGAAGAACTGAGAAAAAAGCTAGGAATAGCCCAGGCGATAAAATATATAAAGAAACAACAGATAAAATGGTTTGGCTACGTGACATGGCAGAGATATATCCAAACACAACACAAGTCGTCAATAAACGTTGCGAGAACACCAGACCTAAGGGTCGACCATGAAAATGATGGATTAATGGAATATAAGAAGCACTAGGAAACATAACAGCAGCAGAGGCGTATAGAAAAGCAAAAGACCGCAAATTATATCTCCCCTCGACGCTGAAAGGCAAAGGATGAAGGAAAGAAGAAGTCGTCGTTCCATGTTTGTTTGTCCATGTCGAGATGAGAGTCTGTGTTTTTGTCCGCTGTTTGCACTCGTCTACTTCCAGTTTGGGAGTGTCTCTTGTCTATCCATTATTTTCTAGATTGTTTTATCTGGCAAATTGTAGCGTTCTTTGGCAGACCTATGGATAATGTTACAGGTATGACCTTTGACGTCTTGGCAGACGTTTGGTAGCAGGTAATCATGATATGACAGACGTTTGGTAGCAAGTAATCATGACCTGACAGATGGTTGGTAGCAAGCAATCATGACCTGACAGACGGTTTGTAGCAAGCAATCATGACCTCACAGACGTTTGGTAGCAAGCAATCATGACCTGACAGACGGTTGGTAGCAAGCAATCATGACCTGACAGACGTTTGGTATTAAGCAATCGTGACCTGACAGCCGTTTGGTAGCAAGCAATCGATACCTGACAGACGTTTGGTATTAAGCAATCATGACCTGACAGACGTTTGGTAGAAAGCAATCATGACCCGACAGTCGTTTGGTAGCAAGCAATCATGACCTGACAGACGTTTGGTATTAAGCAATCATGACCTGACAGATAGTTGGTAGCAAGCAATCATGACCTGACAGACGGTTGGTAGCAAGCAATCATGACCTGACAGATGGTTGGTAGCAAGCAATCATGACCTGACAGACGGTTGGTAGCAAGCAATCATGACCTGACAGATGGTTGGTAGCAAGCAATCATGACCTGACAGATGGTTGGTAGCAAGCAATCATGACCTGACAGATGGTTGGTAGCAAGCAATCATGACCTGACAGACGTTTGGTAGCAAGCAATCATGATAAGTCTCTAGTTTGGTCAAATATTAGTGTCCTATGTTGGATGCTGTTTTACTGAACAGCTTCTCTCGTGGCTGAATCTGCCAATATTGGATAGACAGATCCAGGGCTGAATCTGCCAACATTGGATAGACAGATCCAGGGCTGAATCTGCCAATATTGGATAGACAGATCCAGGGCTGAATCAGCCAATATTGGATAGACAGATCCAGGGCTGAATCTGCCAATATTGGATAGACAGATCCAGGGCTGAATCAGCCAATATTGGATAGACAGATCCAGGGCTGAATCAGCCAATATTGGATAGACAGATCCAGGGCTGAATCTGCCAATATTGGATAGACAGATCCAGGGCTGAATCTGCCAACATTGGATAGACAGATCCAGGGCTGAATGAACAAGATTTATTTGTGGTGTCTGGCCTCGTTGCCTTCAAAGTAAAAAGAAAGAAACAAAAAAGTAAAGAGCCCCGTCACGCCAAGTGACGTACAGGGAATATGGTGTTAGTGACCCGTCACGCCAAGTGACGTACAGGGAATATGGTGTTAGTGACCCGTCACGCCAAGTGACGTACAGGGAATATGGTGTTAGTGACCCGTCACGCCAAGTGACGTACAGGGAATAAGGTGTTAGTGACCCGTCACGCCAAGTGACGTACAGGGAATATGGTGTTAGTGACCCGTCACGCCAAGTGACGTACAGGGAATATGGTGTTAGTGACCCGTCACGCCAAGTGACGTACAGGGAATACGGTGTTAGTGACCCGTCACGCCAAGTGACGTATAGGGAATATGGTGTTAGTGGCCATAATTTGTACAGACTTTCGGCACATGATTTTTGGGGTAATGTGGTCGAAATTACGCCCGTGCCGTTTTAATTTCCCAGAAAAAAATCCGGCACCAATTAACGGCTGGATGAATCTGGAAGCCGTCGATCTTTGTAGTCCAGTTCACTAACCACTGAGATATCGCGGCTCCCAACAAAAAGTGGGTCAGTCCCGGAAGAACTGCAATACCGGGTCGACCCGTGACAAGAGCGGAGCAAGCCCCGGGTTTCTCGTGGAGATCCACAAATCAGTTTAATATCGTAGTGACCCAATGGCCACGTATCAGATGTTAAGCTGATAAGAACAGATACAACACTCTGATCACTGAAGTAAAGGTCATATCGAAGAAGGAAACATCACAATCATACAAGATCAATATAAACGGGACAAATCTGAAACAAGTGCAGAGATTAAAATACTTGGGGCACAACATTAACATCAGATGGAAGATGTACCACGGAAATAAGGAAAAAAATAGAACAGCTGAGAACAAAATAGCATTTCAGAAAATAAAAAAAAACATCTTATGTGACAAGTCTATGTCAACAGAAGTGAGAAAGAAAATTCGTCGGTGAAATTGTTGGCGTAGGCGATCATGTCGTTCCACAATCTTCTATCCACAGTACATCGTGTCAGTTCTGTTGTTGACTGTTTACCATGCCATGACACTAAGTTATCTTGTATCTTTTCTCTTTGTCGTCCGCGATCTTTCTTTCCTTTTATTTTGCCAGTTGTAACCAAGCATTCCAACTTTCCTCTTCTCATGATGTGCCCGAAAAATGTTGATTGTTTCTATCTGATGTTTTTTAGGAGCTCCCCTTTTTGTGTTGGTCACTTTGAGAATTTCCTCATTGATTTTTTTAAGTCTCCAGGGAAATCTCAACATTCTTCTGAGAAATCCCATCTCTTTAGTCTCTAATCGTCTTTTCCTTTGTTTGTCTACTGTCCATGATTCGCTTCCATTGGTCAGAATTGGCCCTGTATAGCACCGACTAATTCTCCAGTTAACTGGGACCCTCAAAGTTCATCCGGCCCTGGGCACCAGATATATTATTTTTCTTGGGAAGTGAGGGTTGAGTGGTTGGTGGGTCGGTTTGGCGTGGTTCTGGCCACGTGAAACACAGAATCATTCCGTTGTGATTGAAACAGATTCCAGATAAATCCGTCCACAGCCATCTACAGATTTACAAAGACCTGCGGGCTGACAGGAAGCTTCCAGAACACCTCCAACTATCGTCACCAAACTCTCTTCTACAACAAGAAGCCACCAAACTCTCTTCTACAACAAGAAGCCACCAATCTCTCCTCTAAAACAAAACGCTAAAAAATCCTACAACCAGAAGCCACCAAACTCTCCGCTACAACATGAAGCCACTAAGCTCTACAACCAGAAGCCACCAAACTCTACAACCAGAAGCCACCAAACTCTTCTACAACAAGAAGCCACTAAACTCTACCAGAAGAAGCCACCAAGCTCTACAACCAGAAGCCACCAAACTTTACAACCGGAAGCCACCAAACTCTACAACCAGAAGCCACCAAACTCTACCAGAAGAAGCCATCAATTTCTACAACCAGAAGCCACCAAACTCTCCGCTACAACAAGAAGCCACAAAATTCTACAACCAGAAGCCACCAAACTCTGCAAACAGAAGCCACCAAACTCTACAACCAGAAGCCACCAAACTCTTCTACAACAAGAAGCCACTAAAATCTACCAGAAGAAGCCACCAAACTCTACAACCAGAAACCACCAAACTCTACAACCAGAAGAAGCCACCAAACTGTCCTGTACAACCAGAAGCCACTAAACTCTACAACAAGAAGCCACCAAACTCTACAACAATAAGTCACCAAACTCTCCTCTACAACAAGAAGCAACCAAACTCTCTTCTACAACAAGAAGCCACCAAACTCTACAACAATAAGTCACCAAACTCTCCTCTACAACAAGAAGCAACCAAACTCTACAACCATAAGCCACCAAACTGTCCTCTACAAACCAACACGTCTATTTCTTCAAGCAGACCAGAACATCAACTCTCCTTAATTGCCAGACATTTCTCTTGTCTCCCCAGATAATCCCAAACTCCTCGACAGACATTCGTTAGGACAAAGCTAGCCCCCATGGGACCTCTGTCAACGTATCGAGTACCAGCCACAACAGTGCCCCGGGGCCACCGATCAATACACGTAATTAAAGATGTACAAGGTTAAAGGTCAGAAGGCGTGTCCCGGCCTTCACCTTCAGAATCTGCCAGAGAAAAAGAAGAAAACAAAGTTGTAGGAATATAGTCTAACAGGAGATTGTTTAGTGGCAGGTGATGTCAATGATGGACTGTTCGTTTGTTATATGGGGTGAGTGTTACAAGAATAGAGAGTGAGAAACGGAGATATAGATATAGAGAGTGGTGGAGTGGAAGTGTAGAGAAAAGTGGATATACAAACAGAAGAATATGAGAAAAGAGGTATAGAGAGAAAGGGGAGAGTTGTAGTGGTAAATAAAGGGGGAGAGAAGGATAGAGCTAGAGAGGAGAATTGAAGTGGAAAAGTGAGAGAGAAAGAAAAGGATAGCGAGATAGAGGAGAATTGAATTGAGAAAGAGAAGGCGATAGAAAGGATAGCAAGAAAGCGGGTAATTGAAGTGGAAAAGTGAGAGAGTGGGAAAAGAAAGATTACTCATATTTTTTTAAAATTTCATCTCCATATACATGCTAGTTCTTCTTCCCCCTTCCTTTATCTCCTATCTTCTCATACTTTCTCTTCTCCTATCTTCTTTTCTTTTTCATTTTCTTTTCTTTTTATCTTCCTTTCTATTCTATTCTATTCTATTCTATTCTATTCTATTCTATTCTATTCTATTCTATTCTATTCTATTCTATTCTATTCTATTCTAATGAATAAAAATATAAATACAATTATATTGTATTCTATAGCTTCTATTATACTACTACTGTCAGACACGCTACCATCCAATTCCTCATCGTATATCTCATGCCGTGACTAATCCAGTCCTGCACAATCCCCCTATTGCGCCTCATTTTATCTCCTTGTTACCCTAGTCACGTCTGGCTTTGTTTGCTCATGTTTTCCTTCCATAGTACACACTTCTCTATCTCCTGGTACTACCTGACTCATTCTCCACTGTTCTCCACACCTCATACTATCACCCCTCAATCTCATCCCACTTATCATCTAGTCACGTGACTGGATTCCCCCTCCCACTCTCTCACATCTCATCACATCCAATCACAGTCGTCCACTCACAGTCATCCACTCACAGTCATCCACTCACAGCCATCTACTCACAGTCATCTACTCACAGTCATCCACTTACAGCCATCTACTCACAGTCATCTACTCACAGTCATCTACTCCCAGTCATCCACTCACAGCCATCCACTCACAGTCATCCACTCACAGTCATCTACTCACAGTCATTCACCCACAGCCATCCACTCACAGTCATCTACTCACACAGTCATCCACTCACAGTCATCTACTCACAGTCATCTACTCACAGTCATCCACTCACAGTCACCTACTCACAGTCATCTACTCACAACCATCCACTCACAATCATCTACTCACAGTCATCTACTCACAACCATCCACTCACAATCATCTACTCACAGTCATCTACTCACAACCATCCACTCACAATCATCTACTCACAGTCATCTACTCACAACCATCCACTCACAATCATCTACTCACAATCATCTACTCACAGTCATCTACTCACAGTTATCAACTCACAGCCATCCACTCACACAGTCATCTACTCACAGTCATCCACTCACAGTCACCTACTCACAGTCATCTACTCACAACCATCCACTCACAATAACCTACTCACAACCATCCACTCACAATCATCTACTCACAGCCATCTACTCACAGTCATCCACTCACAGTCACCTACTCACAGTCATCCACTCACAGTCACCTACTCACAATAATCTACTCACAACCATCCACTCACAATCATCCACTCACAATCATCTACTCACAGTCATCTACTCACAGTCATCTACTTACAGTAATATACTCACAGCCATCTACTCACAGCCTTCTACTCACAGTCATCCACTCACAGTCACCCACTCACAGTCACCTACTCACAGTCATCCACTCACAGTCACCTACTCACAATAATCTACTCACAACCATCCACTCACAACCATCCACTCACAATCATCTACTCACAGCCATCTACTCACAGTCATCTACTTACAGTAATATACTCACAGTCATCTACTCACAGCCTTCTACTCACAGTCGTCCACTCACAGTCATCCACTCACAGTCATTCACACACAGTCATCAACTCGCTGGAAGGTTGTGGATCGTGCCTCATTTAAGTCTCGCTTTAATTGTTAAATATGTTTCAGCTGACTAATTGTTTACACTTGATCAAGTTTCATCATCGTATATGCGGCACGTTGTTTATGCTATGCTGTTGATACTGTCTATGGCTAAGAGTTAAAACGAGTTGCAAGAAATGAGAGACATTATAGTGAAGGAAAGCAAAAAAAACAAAGGACCCAGCCAATATTTAAAAGACAGAAATAATGGTAGCAACAAAGAAAAACACACCATCGAAATGCACAATAAAGAAAAGCGGAAACATTAATACAGCTGTATGAATTTAAATACCTGGGAACAATGTTAACCTCATATGGTAGATGTACAAAAGATGTGAGATGCAGAATGGCTCAGGCTTATGCAGCTTTCCAAAAAATGAGGAAGTTACTATGTAATCCATTTTTGACAACAGAAACAAGAAAAATAGTACAAGAAAAATGTTATGTAGAGCCAGTCTAAACATATGGATGTGAATAATGGACAATAGGACAACAGATAACAAAATCACTGTAGGCTGTAGAAATGTAGTTTTACAGAAGAATGTTGAGAATACCATGGACAGCTAAGAAGAGTAATGAAAACGTTCTGAAAAAGGTCAAAGCAAGAGGAGAGCTAATTTCCAATATTAGGAAGAAACAATCATCATTTTTTGGCCATGTAATGAGAAGAGAACAACTGGAATATACTGTAACAACTGGGAAAATTGAGGGACGAAGAGATAGAGGGAAGCAAAGAGAAAAGATACCAGACAGCTTAAGAGAATGGCTTGACAGAAGGTCAACAACAGAAATGATAAATAACTGTTGAGATTGAAAGTTATGGGGAGACATGCTCACCTACACTAGCAGGCCCGGTACTTGATGATGATGATGCTATAGCACATCTTTCTCTTGTATTCCATCCTTTCATCTCTTATCCCTCTGTCTATTTCTCTTAGATTTACATGTCCCACTCATCCTAAATGTAGTAAAGTTTATCTCTATTTCATTGTTCGTTTGTGTTGTTCTCGTTTCCCGATGAAAGTCGGCATGTAGACCGAAACGTCAGTATTTTGTTGTGTTCCTTCTTCGTAAAGCTATCACGATACTTTGTTGGAGTGTACAGCCCAGCACTTGCTTCAACTAGCAGCTTTACCGCATTATTGATATCATGTGCTTGTTCCTTTCATGTGCATGAAAGTATTTCATGTACTATGAGTATTACTCATTAATTCTTCATTAACATTTGATTGACACATTAACGTAAAGTCAGTTATTTCATTGACACGTCCATGTAAAGTGAGTTATTTCAGTGGCCCATTATTGTAAAGTCAGTTATTTCATGGTCCCATTAATCTAAAGTCAGTTATTTCATTGACACGTCCATGTAAAGTGAGTTATTTCATTGGCCCATTATTGTAAAGTCAGTTATTTCATGGTCCCATTAATCTAAAGTCAGTTATTTCATTGACACGTCATTGTAAAGTGAGTTATTTCATTGACACCATTAATGTAAAGTCAGTTATTTCATTGACACGTCAATGTAAAGTGAGTTATTTCATTGGCACGTCAATGTAAAGTGAGTTATTTCAGTGGCCCATTATTGTAAAGTCAGTTATTTCATGGTCCCATTAATCTAAAGTCAGTTATTTCATTGACACGTCCATGTAAAGTGAGTTATTTCATTGGCCCATTATTGTAAAGTCAGTTATTTCATGGTCCCATTAATCTAAAGTCAGTTATTTCATTGACACGTCATTGTAAAGTGAGTTATTTCATTGACACCATTAATGTAAAGTCAGTTATTTCATTGACACGTCAATGTAAAGTGAGTTATTTCATTGGCACGTCAATGTAAAGTGAGTTATTTCATTGACCCATTAATGTAAATTGAGGTATTTCATTGACCCATGAATGTAAAGAGAGCTATTTCATTGACCCATTAATGTAAAGTGAGCTATTTAATTTAACCCTTAATATAAAGTGAGTTATTTCATTGACACACTAATATAATGTGAGTTATTTCATTGACCCATTAATGTAAAGTGAGCTATTTCATTGACACATTAAAGTGAAGTGAGTTATTTCATTGACCCATTAATATAAAGTGAGCTATTTCATTGATACATTAACATAAAGTGAACTATTTCATTGACCCATTAATATAAAGTGAGTTATTTCATTGACCTATTAATATAAAGTGAGCTATTTCATTGAAAGCATTAATATTTTTTCATTGACCCATTAATGTAAAATGAGTTATTTCATTGGCACGTCAATGTAAAGTGAGCTATTTCATTGACCCATTAATATAAAGTGAGCTATTTAATTTACCCCTTAATATAAATTGAGTTATTTCATTGATACATTAATATGACATGAGTTATTTCATTAACACATTAATATAACGTGAGTTATTTCATTGACCCAATAATGTAAAGTGAGTTATTTCATTGACCCATTAATATAAAGTGAGATAATTCATTGACACATTAACATAAAGTGAGCTATTTCATTGACCCATTAATATAAAGTGAGTTATTTCATTGACCTATTAATATAAAGTGAGCTATTTCATTGATACCATTAATGTAAAGTCAGTTATTTCATTGACCCTTTAATGTAACGTGAGCTATGTCATTGACACCATTAATGTAAAGTAAGTTATTTCATTGACCCATTAGTACAAATTGAGCTATTTCATTGACCCATTAATGTAAGTGAGCTATTTCATTGACCCTTTAATATCTATCTATCTATTGACCTTTCGAGCCGTAACCGGCCCATAGGGCGTAGACCAAGATACACCTTCTCCTATATGAATTTTTGTTCTAGCAGTTTTCTTTTAAAGATATTTTATCAAATCTCGCCATCTGCCTCTGTTCTGTGCAAGCAGTTCTATCTCATTGAGGGAGCCGATTCCTGCTGCTCTTGCCTCTCTCATCAATGTTCTTCTCAGTGTCTCCCTGGGTCTTCCTCTTTTTCTTTTACCTGTTGTTTCCCATATGAGGGCTTGCTTTGCTATTCGATTATTATCTCTTCTCATCACATGTCCAACGTATGACCATCGTCTTTTCTTTATTACTGAAGATATTAGTGGTTGATTGGCGATTTCTCTAATTTCCTCGTTTGTTTTGAATTCGTTCCATTCTATACCAAGTATTTTCCTTAGACATTTATTTTCGAATGCGTTCAACTTTGTTTCTATATCTCTTGTTGTTTTCCAGCTTTCACACGCATACGTAAGGGTTGATAGTACATTTGATTTGAATAGCCTAAGTTTTGTGTTTGTGCTAATGAGTTTTGATTTCCACAACTTTTCAAGGCTTCTGAAAGACATTGCTGCTTTAGCCAGTCTGATTCTAATTTCTTTGCTCGTATCCCCTTCTCGATCAATGTGACTTCCAAGATAGATGAAGTGATCGATCTCTTCTACTGGTTTGTTTTCCTTTAATATAAAGTGAGCTATTTCATTGACCCATTAATGTAAGTGAGCTATTTCATTGACCCTTTAATGTAAAGTGAGCTATTTCATTTACCCTTTAATGTAAAGTGAGCTATTTCATTGACACCATTAATGTAAAGTCAGTTATTTCATTGACAGTTTAATGTAAAGTGAGCTATTTCATTGGCCATTTAATGTAAAGTGGGCTATTTCATTGGCCATTTAATGTAAAGTGGGCTATTTCATTGGCCATTTAATGTAAAGTGAGCTATTTCATTGGCCATTTAATGTAAAGTGGGCTATTTCATTGGCCATTTAATGTAAAGTGAGCTATTTCATTGGCCATTTAATATAAAGTGGGCTATTTCATTGACCCATTAATGTAAAGTGAGCTATTTCATTGACCCTTTAATGTAAAGTGAGCTATTTCATTGACACCATTAATGTAAAGTCAGTTATTTCATTGACAGTTTAATGTAAAGGGAGGTAATTCACAGACAAAAACTTTAACCAGGACAAAGCGTCCACTCTAGTGCTATTTTAGTTTGTCAGGAACAAAGTTTTTCTTCTTCTCTTTCCTTCCTCATCTGCCTTTCACCGTCGAGGGGAGATATAATTTGCGGTCTTTTGCTCTTCTGTTCGCCTCTGCTGCTGTTCTGTTTCCTAGTGCTTCTAATATTCCATCGATCCATCGTTTTCATGGTCGTCCCTTGGGTCTGGTGTTCTCACAACGTTTGTTGAAGGCTCGTTGTGTTATGTTTTGATCATTCTGCCTTGTCACGTGGCCAAACCATTTTATCTGTTGTTTCCTTATATATTCTATGGCGGGGGTTATTCCTAGCTCTTTTCTCAGTTCTTCATTTCTGATCTTATCTCTCAGACTGTATCCTGTCATTCGTCTAACACATTTCATCTCAGTAGAGGTTATTTTTCTTATTGTTCTTGCATCTAGGGTCCAGGTCTGGCATTGGTAGCACAACGTTGGGATGAAGATTGTATTGTATAGTGCTCATTTTGCCTCCAGAGTTATTTCCTTGTTGGACAATAGTGGTGATAACTGGCCGATGATTTGACATGCTTTGTTGCATCATGATTCTATCTCTGCTGTTTGGGAATTATCGTTTGTCATTAGACTTCTTAGGTATTTTAATTCCTCTACTTGTTTTAGTTGTCTGCCTTCTATAGTTATGTTGATGTTCTGTTTATTTTTGGCGACATTCATGACTTCTGTTTTGTTGATGTTGATTTTCATGTTGTATTTTGTACCTGAGATGTTGAACAAAGTTGTAATTAATCTAATTCGGTTCATGGGGGATAACCTAAATAAATGGAAGAGATTTATCATGCCCGAATTACATCCCCTAATAAAGACCTGCCTGGAGACTATGTCGAAATTGACAGAAGATAAGTGGAAAAGAAGATGATGTGTTTGGGAGAACCGATCAGAGAAGGGAGATACCTGGGTTTACTTACTTAATAGCGAGTTCTTGTTACTGGAGGTAGGTGATTCACTGGGTCAAGGCTATCCCAAATAACATGATACAGGTCATTGTTGATGGTCGTTGCTTAGTTGTCGGGGATGTCCTCAGCTCGGAGACATGACCTCAGTGTAATCATGCAACAGTTTCTTCGATCATTGGTGATGCTATAACATAGATTGTTACAATATTTGAGGTTAAATTATTATTTATATTACACCAGTAAGGGTTAAATTATTGGTTATATTACACCTGTAAGGGTTAAATTATTGGTTATATTACACAAGTAAGGGTTAAATTATTATTTATATTACACATGTAAGGTTTAAATTATTGGTTATATTACACATGTAAGGTTTAAATTATTGGATATATTACACATGTAAGGTTTCAATTATTGGTTATATTACACCTGCAACGGTTAAATTATTGGTTATATTACACATGTAAGGTTTCAATTATTGGTTATATTACACCTGTAAGGTTTAAATTATTGGTTATATTACACGTGTAAGGTTTCAATTATTGGTTATATTACACCTATAAGGATAAATTAGTCAAATTTTGAAATATTTATTTTAATCAATGTTCTTAGACTGAGATTACAATCATCATCATGTACTATGCCTGCTGGTGTAGGTGATCATGTCTCTCCACAACTTTCAATCTCGACAGTTATTTATCATTTCTGTTGTTGACCTTCTGCCAAGCCATTCTCTTAAGCTGTCTGGTATCTTTTCTCGTTGCTCCCCTCTATCTCTTCGTCCCTCAATATTCCCAGTTGTTACAATATATTCCAGTTGTTTTCATCTCATTACTTGGTCAAAAAAAAGATGATTGTTTCTTCTTAATATGTAAATTAGCTCTCTTTTTGCTTTGACCTCTTTCAGAACATTTTCATTTCTCTTCTCATTTGTCCATGGTATTCTGAACATTCTTCTGTAAAACCACATTTCTAAAGCTTCCAGAGATGTACTTGTCTGTCGTCCTATTGTCCATGATTCACATGCATATGTAAAGACTGGCCCTACAAAACATTTAAACATCACTGTCTTCCTTCACAGTTCTACCTCCAACATGAGCCATGAAAGCATCCCATCTTCCTTTACAGTTCTAGCTCCAACATGAGCCATAAAAACATCACTGTCTTCCTTCACAGTTCTACATCCAACATGAGCCATGAAAACATCACTATCTTCCTTCACATTTCTAGCTCCAACATGAGCCATGAAAGCATCCCATCTTCCTTTACAGTTCTAGCTCCAACATGAGCCATAAAAACATCACTATCTTCCTTCACAGTTCTACCTCCAACATGAGCCATGAAAGCATCCCATCTTCCTTTACGGTTCTAGCTCCAACATGAGCCATAAAAACATCACTGTCTTCCTTCACAGTTCTACATCCAACATGAGCCATGAAAACATCACTATCTTCCTTCACAGTTCTAGCTCCAACATGAGCCATAAAAATATCACTTTCTTCCTTCACAGTTCTACATCCAACATGAGCCATGAAAACATCACTATCTTCCTTCACAGTTCTACCTCCAACATGAGCCATGAAAGCATCTCTGTCTTCCTTCACAGTTCTACATCTACATGAGCCATGAAAGCATCTCTGTCTTCCTTCACAGTTCTACCTCCAACATGAGCCATGAAAGCATCTCTGTCTTCCTTCACAGTTCTACATCCAACATAAGCCATAAAAACATCACTATCTTCCTTCACAGTTCTACCTCCAACATGAGCCATGAAAGCATCAATATCTTCCTTCACAGTTCTACATCCAACATAAGCCATAAAAACATCACTATCTTCCTTCACAGTTCTACCTCCAACATAAGCCATAAAAACATCACTATCTTCCTTCACAGTTCTACCTCCAACATGAGCCATGAAAGCATCAATATCTTCCTTCACAGTTCTACATCCAACATAAGCCATAAAAACATCACTATCTTCCTTCACAGTTCTACCTCCAACATAAGCCATAAAAACATCACTATCTTCCTTCACAGTTCTACCTCCAACATGAGCCATGAAAGCATCACTGTCTTCCTTCACAGTTCTACCTCGAACATAAGCCATAAAAACATCACTATCTTCCTTCACAGTTCTACCTCCAACATCAGCCAAGAAAACATCACTATCTTCCTTCACAGTTCTACCTCCAACATCAGCCTTGAAAGCATCACTATCTTCCTTCACAGTTCTACCTCCAACATCAGCCAAGAAAACATCACTATCTTCCTTCACAGTTCTACCTCCAACATGAGCCATGAAAGCAGCACTGTCTTCCTTCACAGTTCTACCTCCAACATCAGCCATGAAAACATCACTATCTTCCTTCACAGTTCTACCTCCAACATCAGCCAAGAAAACATCACTATCTTCCTTCACAGTTCTACCTCCAACATAAGCCTTGAAAGCATCACTATCTTCCTTCACAGTTCTACCTCCAACATGAGCCATGAAATCATCTCTATCTTCCTTCACAGTTCTACATCCAACATGAGCTATAAAAACATCACTATCTTCCTTCACAGTTCTACCTCCAACATGAGCCATGAAAGCATCTCTGTCTTCCTTCACAGTTCTACCTCCAACATGAGCCATGAAAGCATCTCTGTCTTCCTTCACAGTTCTACCTCCAACATGAGCCATGAAAGCATCTCTGTCTTCCTTCACAGTTCTACATCCAACATGAGCCATGAAAGCATCTATGTCTTCCTTCACAGTTCTACCTCCAACATGAGCCATGAAAGCATCTCTGTCTTCCTTCACAGTTCTACATCCAACATGAGCTATAAAAACATCACTATCTTCCTTCACAGTTCTACCTCCAACATGAGCCATGAAAGCATCTCTGTCTTCCTTCACAGTTCTACCTCCAACATGAGCCATGAAAGCATCACTGTCTTCCTTCACAGTTCTACCTCTAACATGAGCCATGAAAGCATCTCTGTCTTCCTTCACAGTTCTACATCCAACATAAGCCATAAAAACATCAATATCTTCCTTCACAGTTCTACCTCCAACATGAGCCATGAAAGCATCAATATCTTCCTTCACAGTTCTACATCCAACATAAGCCATAAAAACATCACTATCTTCCTTCACAGTTCTACCTCCAACATCAGCCATGAAAACATCACTATCTTCCTTCACAGTTCTACCTCCAACATCAGCCAAGAAAACATCACTATCTTCCTTCACAGTTCTACCTCCAACATAAGCCTTGAAAGCATCACTATCTTCCTTCACAGTTCTACCTCCAACATAAGCCATGAAATCATCACTGTCTTCCTTCACAGTTCTACCTCCAACATGAGCCATGAAAACATCAATATCTTCCTTCACAGTTCTACCTCCAACATAAGCCTTGAAAGCATCACTATCTTCCTTCATAGTTCTACCTCCAACATGAGCCATGAAAGCATCACTGTCTTCCTTCACAGTTCTACCTCCGACATGAGCCATGAAAGCATCACTGTCTTCCTTCACAGTTCTACCTCCAACATCAGCCATGAAAGCATCACTGTCTTCCTTCACAGTTCTACCTCCAACATCAGCCAAGAAAACATCACTATCTTCCTTCACAGTTCTACCTCCAACATCAGCCAAGAAAACATCACTATCTTCCTTCACAGTTCTACCTCCAACATGAGCCATGAAAGCATCACTGTCTTCCTTCACAGTTCTACCTCGAACATAAGCCATACAATCATCACTATCTTCCTTCACAGTTCTACCTCCAACATGAGCCATGAATGCATCACTGTCTTCCTTCACAGTTCTACCTCCAACATGAGCCATGAAAGCATCACTGTCTTCCTTCACAGTTTTACCTCCAACATGAGCCATGAAAGCATCACTGTCTTCCTTCACAGTTCTACCTCCAACATGAGCCATGAATGCATCACTGTCTTCCTTCACAGTTCTACCTCCAACATGAGCCATGAAAGCATCACTGTCTACCTTCACAGTTTTACCTCCAACATCAGCCATGAAAACATCACTATCTTCCTTCACAGTTCTACATCCAACATGAGCCATGAATGCATCACTGTCTTCCTTCACAGTTCTACCTCCAACATGAGCCATGAATGCATCACTGTCTACCTTCACAGTTTTACCAACAAAAATAAAATAAAATTAAAAAAAACAACAAAAATAAAAAAAAATAGAAAATAAACAACAAAAATAAAAAAAATAAACAACAAAAATAAAAATAAATAAAAAATAAACAACAACAAAAATAAAAAATAAACAACAACAAAAATTAAAAAATAAACAACAACAAAAATAAAAACAAAAATAAACAACAACAAAAATTAAAAAATAAATAACAACAAAAATAAAAACAAAAATAAAAAATAAACAACAAAAATTTAAATAAATAAAAAATAAACAACAAAAATATTTTAAAAATAAGCAAAAATAAAAAAAATAAAAAAATAAAAAAAAATAAAAAATCACACACAAAAATTCAAATTAAAAAAAAAAAAAAATGTTAAATAATAAAAAAATAAAAAAAATAAAACAAACAAAAAATTTAAAAAAATTAAAAAATAAAAAATAAAAAATAAAAAGCAACAAAATTTAAAAAATAACAAAAAAAATAAAAATCACAAAGAAACAAATATAAAAAAATAAAAAAATAGCACCAAGAAAAAAAAATTAATTTAAAAAAAAAGAAAAATAAAATATAAAAAAAAATTAAATCATTTTTAAAATAAATTAATTTAAAAAAAAATAAAAAAGAAAAAAAATTTTAAAAATTAAATTAAAAAAAAACAAAAAGTAAAAAAAATAAAAATTAAAATAAAAAAAATAAATTAAAAAAAAAATAAAAAAATAACAAATAACAAAAAAAGAATTAAAAAATAAATAAAAATAACCAAAAAATTTATTAATTAAAAAATAAATGGTAATTTCCTAGTTTGATCAGATATATTATTTCAGTTTGGAAGAGTGATGTCCCCTAAAATATGTCTGCCAAAATACAGTGGTTCTACGCATTCTTGGCGTTGGGTCATTACGCTGGCATGTGTCACTCACACTGGCGTTCGGGTCAGCGTCTGCGTCCAAATCGAGATGTTAATTAATAATTGGCTGAACCCCTATCCTTTCTTATGCTTCTTCTTACTAATTATCCGCCTATATATATAGGCTAGTTTGTCTAATATTTAAAAACCAGCTAAGCAGCGATTGGTAATCAACCGCACAATTCCCTTCGATCAGAAGATCATAATTAGGCCGAGTGGCGTCGTTTTTGCCACGCGTTATAATATATATATAAATATTTAACACTAAAGCTATGTTACAGAGTCGTGATGTTCTTTGTTGTATTATATCTTTATCTTTATATCGTATAGTGGCTAGTACTTCAATGATCACAGCACATCACAGCATTGAGGTAACCTGTAACAGATAAGATCATGACAGAGTCGTTTCCTTTAATATATAATGATAATCACATTTATTGAATTTTCTGCTGGCACACATGATCTATAGTCTTGGATGCAACGTTTAATTAATGTCACACAATTTGTTATAATTTATCTACTTACGACATGTAAGATGAACACACACAATTCTTGAATTAATCTTTCACTGTCTTTCAAAGCTACTTCACACCTATAATTATAACTTGTTGATTCTTAACTGACTTGGCTAACTCAAGACTCCTACTCTTAACTTTCTCACTGTTCTGACTCTAACTGTTTCTAAACTGCTTCTTGTCTAGATGTTTCTATTCTAACTGACTTAGTCTACATTCTACTTTTTCTCCTAAAATCTCTGGCTTAACTTAACTTAAACTGTTGTGCAAGACCTTAAGTACTCACAACAACTCTCTCTACCTGAGGCTCAGCAGCCAATCAGCTGCTGCCGAGTGCCCCTGCGACCCTTACGATCACAAGTGTTGGTCACTCTACATTTACGTGTCCAGTGTCCACCATCTGTGACTCACCTGAACTTTCCCAAATTTGGGCAAAGCATCCTGTTTCCCCGAATCTCTACGCCCTATTTGGGATAATATTACTTCATCCTGGTAGCTGGATGACCACTTGACCGTTCCATGACTTTGACAATAACAACTTATTTATCAGCCGGGCCAAAGTCATGGGTTTCACATGCTAAGTGCGTGATCACACACAATAACAATGAACTTGCATGGACATTCGTGGAGATTTTACAACAACATCACGAGGTTGATGCATGAGTTGTGTGATGGTCACTAACACTTACAATAATAACAGGGCGAGTGGAGATTCATGGAAAATCCCCCAACTATTATGTCTAGGTCAAGTCATGACCCTCTCTACTTCGGTGGGTGTCTACTACCCACTATCTACAACTTGTTATCCTAATTTGTATTCTGGAAAATCTATACTTAAATTCTGCTGGTCGCCACTATATGATACTGCTCTCGTCCATTCAAAGAGCGGTAACGACTAAATTACCTGCTCTCTCTGTGCTTCCTTAGCTAACTCTATAACAGCTAAACCTAACCCCTGGACCCAACGCCCAATCAACAGATACTCCGAAATGATTACATGCCAGCGTAATGACCCCAACGCCAAGAATGCGTAGAACCACTGTATTTTGGCAGACATATTTTAGGGGACATCACTCTTCCAACTGAAATAATATATCTGATCAAACTAGGAAATTACCAAATAAATTATAAATAAAATAATTTAAATATCATCATCATCATTGAGTGCCGTCTCCGCAACGAAGGTTGGCTACCATGGAGCGCCATTTTGCTCTATCTCTTGCTTTGATGGTGCAGGTTGTCATCGGTTGATTTGTCCATCTTTTGATGTTACTCGTCCATGTTAATCTTGGTCTGCCTCTGCCTCTTTTACCTTGTATTTTCCCCTCCAGGATCACTTTCAGTAGGCTGTTGTGTCTTTTAAGATGGCCTAAGAATCGCATTTGTCTTGTTCTAATTGTGTTCAGAAGTTCTCTTTTCATTTTTAGTTGTTTTAAGACTTTGTCATTTGTTTTCTTTTCCTTCCATCCAATTCTACCTATTCTTCTATATATCCACATTTCAAAGGCTTCAATTCTCTGTTCTGTTTTCTTGTCTAATGTCCATGTTTCAGCACCATATAGGAATATTGAGAAGATGTAACATTTTGCTATTCTTAGTTTTAGCTCTGGTGTTATTTGTTTTGATGTTAGTATGTCCTTCATGACATTAAAATTACTTTTTGCCATTCCTATTCTTTTGTTTATTTCAGTTGTACATTTTCCATCACTGGTTATAGTATGTCCAAGGTAGTTATAGTTCTGAACTGTCTCCAGGTCTATTCCTTCAATTTTGATATCCACTTGTGGGTTTTGAGTATTTTCTTTGTTTATGATCATAGTTTTAGTCTTTTTGATATTCATATCTAGTCCATATTTTTTGCTTGTCGTGTTTATTTCATTAAGTAATTGTTGTAGGTCTTTAGGATTTTCTGCTAGTAGTACAGTATCGTCAGCATATCTTAGGTTATTGATTATCTTTCCATTAATTTGTAGGCCTGGCATCTCTATGATGTTTTTAAAGATTTGCTCAGTGTATAGATTGAACAAGCTCGGTGATAGGATGCATCCTTGTCTTACTCCTCTTTTTATATAAATGGGTGTAGAGAACTCTTTGTTATATTTTATTATTGCTGTTTGCTCCCAGTATAGATTGCATATTAGTCGTATATCCATGTCATCTAGATGTATCTCTTTTAGGCATTCTATAAGTTGTTTGTGGTGTACTCTATCAAAAGCTTTGGTGTAGTCTATGAAGCAGGCATATATTGGTTTGTTTACTTCTGTGTATTTTTCGATTAATGTTCTCATGCAGAATATGGCTTCTTTTGTCCCGCTATTTTTCCTAAATCCAAATTGCTGCTCATCTAATTCAGTATTGATTTTATTCTGAATCCTTCCTTGTATAACTTTTAGCAAGATTTTTGTAACATGGCTCATTAGGCTTATTGTTCTAAAGTCACTGCATTCAACTGCACCATTCTTTTTAGGCAATGCAATGAAAGTTGATGTTTTTAGTTCATTTGGTATGTATCCTGTGTGGTATATGTCGTTGCATATGTCTGTAATCACTTCAATGCCAAAATCTTCAAGTGCCTGTATCATCTCTATCTGTATGCTTTCAGGTCCTGCTGCTTTTCCCCTTTTCATTGTTTTTATAGCTTTTTCCACCTCAGATTTTAAGATTTTATAGCCTGATGTACATTTTATAACTGGTTTCTTGTCCCTTTGATCATGAAATAGTTCTGTTATATATTCCTGCCATCTATCTATGATATCCTTATTGTCTGTTAGCATTTTTCCTTTTTTGTCTGCAATGCATCCACCTTCTGTGGCTTTTTTATTTTTATTAGTCATTCTCTTTATTTCTGTGTGCATTCCTCTTAGGTCTTGTTTGCTTTCCATAGTTTCTATTTCTCTACATTTTTGGCTGAGCCAGTCTTCTTTTGCCTTTTTGCACATTTTGCGTATCTCATTATCTATTTTATTGTATTGGGCAGTGTTCTTCGCTTGTCTCCTTTCTTCCATTTTTTCTAAGATGGTGTTAGTTATCCATTTTTGTTTTTTGTTCTTTTCTCTTTTGGGTAAGGTGTCGCAGGCTTTTTGTATGCTTTTCTTTATGCATTGCCATTTGGTTGTTACTTTTTCATCAGGATTTTCTCTTCTGTATTGTTCAATTCCTTCCTCTAGCAGCTTCTGGTATGTGTTCTTTACTTGTATTGTATAGGTATCTTTAAAATCTTTTTGATTTAAAGCTGTTATGTCAAGTGGGTTTGTTGATGAATCAGATTTTTGCTTGTTTCTCTTTAGTTTGATTTTCATTTTAATCATTACAGGATTGTGATCAGAATTAATATCTGCTCCTGGGTAGGTTTTGGCTTTCTTTACGCTGTTACGGAACCTTTCTTTTATCATTATGTAATCTATTTGATTCCTCTTCCTATCTCCAGGGCTTTTCCATGTGTATAGTTTCCTTTTCTCTTGCTCAAAGTAGGTGTTACATATTATCAGCCTGTTTTCTTCACAGAATTGTATTAATCTTTCTCCTCTGTCATTTCTTTTTCCTAAACCATGATTTCCTATAATTGTCTTATATCTACCTTTTCCTACTTTAGCGTTCATGTCACCCATTACAATCAAGATGTCTGAAGATTTCACTTGCTTCATAACTTTATTTAGGTCTTCATAGTATGCCTCTATTTGTTCATCTGTGTAGTCTTGAGTAGGTGCATATGTCTGTATTATTGCTATGTCGAATGGTTTTGCTTTCAACTTGAGTAGTATAATCCTATCACTGTATGTCCAGTGGGTACTTATATATTTTTGTAGCTCTCTTTTTATCAGTATTCCTACCCCCCTTTGATGTTCTGTTGTGTTTCCTGAGTATATAAATGTATATTTTTCGTCTTCAATGTACCCACATTCCTTCCATCTAGTCTCTGATATGCCTAAAATATCTATATTTATTCGTTCTGCTTCTTGAACTAGATTTTCCAATTTCCCTTGTTGATATAGAGTCCTAACATTCCAAGTACTTATTTTAAGATCTTTCCTCCGACATAAGTTCGAATTTCTCCGACTCTCCATGGCTTCCTCTGGACTGGTACGAGATGAGGCTCCAATCTCTTTCACGGTGGTCAGCCATGTTCGTCTTTCGTGTTCTGAACATGCCTCTTGTGTACCACACACTTTGCTGTTTTCGCTTTCTGGGCCGTTGATCATTCTTGATTCCTCCGCCTCCATCCACCGTCACAGACTTTTCACATAAGGGTTGAACATACCCGTTTTTCCGTTGACATTTTTGTCAAACCATGTGCTTGCCTATCGAACCGCGAACACACGACACAAAGAAGAATAAATCATATTCCACTTAAATATCGGCAATCACAGTCCATCCACACGTTAGAAGTAAAACATACACCAAACGGGAGAATAGCAACACATAATTTCACAACTAGACTGTCGCGTAAATCATTTAAATATATCAGCAAGAGCCGAATTATAAAAATCGACTACACGAAGCCGCCATGCACCGGAAAAGATGATAAATTTAAATATATATATATATATATATATATATATATATATATATATATATATATATATATATATATATATATATAACTAAAAATAAATAATTTTTTAAAAATATGAAATATATATATATATATATACATATAATATAAATAAAAAATTTAATTTTAAATAATTATTTTAAAAACTTATAAAATATGATATCAACAAATAATTATTTTAAAAACTTATAAAATATGATATCTACAAAAAATGATTTTAAAAACTTATAAAATGTGATATCAACAAATAATTATTTTAAAAACTTATAAAATATGATATCAACAAATAATTATTTTAAAAACTTATAAAATATGATATCAACAAATAATTATTTTAAAAACTTATAAAATATGATATCAACAAATAATTATTTTAAAAACTTATAAAATATGATATCAACAAATAATTATTTTAAAAACTTATAAAATATGATATCAACAAATAATTATTTTAAAAACTTATAAAATATGATATCAACAAATAATTATTTTAAAACTTATAAAATATGATATCAACAAATAATTATTTTAAAAACTTATAAAATATGATATCAACAAATAATTATTTAAAAAACTTATAAAATATGATATCAACAAATAATTATTTTAAAAACTTATAAAATATGATATCAACAAATAATTATTTCAAAAACTTATAAAATATGATATCAACAAATAATTATTTAAAAAACTTATAAAATATGATATCAACAAATAATTATTTTAAAAACTTATAAAATATGATATCAACAAATAATTATTTTAAAAACTTATAAAATATGATATCAACAAATAATTATTTAAAAAAATTATAAAATATGATATCAACAAATAATTATTTAAAAAACTTATAAAATATGATATCAACAAATAATTATTTTAAAAACTTATAAAATATGATATCAACAAATAATTATTTAAAAAACTTATAAAATATGATATCAACAAATAATTATTTAAAAAACTTATAAAATATGATATCAACAAATAATTATTTAAAAAACTTATAAAATATTATATCAACAAATAATTATTTTAAAAATTTATAAAATATGATATCAACAAATAATTATTTATAAAAAAATAATAATAAATAAACAAAGTAATATAAATTTTAAATGAAAAAAAAAAGTTAATAAAAAAATTAATTTAGAAATAACATATAATCATCATTATCATGTGCCATACCGGTTGGTGTAGGCGATCATGTCCTTCCACAACCTTCTATCTACAGTACATCGCATCAGTTCTGTTGTTGACTGTTTTCAATGCCATAACACCAACCTATTTAGTATTTTCTCTCTTTGTCGTCCGCTATCTCTCTCCCCTTGTATTTTGCCTGTTGTAACCAAGTATTCCAACTTTCCTCTTCTTATGTTGTGCCGAAATTACATATAAAAATATAAATAGAAAAGTATTTTTAAAAAACTAACATCAATGAAATATCAAAAATAAATGGTTAGAAGTGTCTGATACAGTTAGTCCAATGGTTGATGTGCTTTTATCTCATTGAGGAAATCTTGAGTTATTAGCGGGTCAACATCATTGCACTCCGAACACGTCCATAGGTGCTCAGATCCCCTCCTCAGCAATTCCCTCAGTGTCCAGCGACTGACGACTCCAGTTCTATGTTGGTTGATAAGTCTTCTTACACGGCCACCAAGTTTCTCATTTCTGGCTGTGCTCATCTTAAATCCCATTTCCATCATCCGAAGAAGTGACGTGGATCTGTGTTTGTCGAAGTCCTGTGCTCTTCCCACGTCTGGAAGAGCATTGATGTCCGCCCGATCCATCGGTTGCCCGTCCTCAACGACAGCGCAGCTAGCCAACCTGTCCGCTCTCTCATTTCCCCGTACTCCCGCATGTCCAGGGACATAGACAAAGATGACCTTACGTATTTGGATTTCTGCAACGACTCTACCCATTGCATGCGTACAGAGCCTGCATCCACTTTTTTATCATGCTCATCGAATCACTCAGTATACATGCGTGGGTGTAGTCTTGTGACTCTAACCATTTGAATGCCATGGTCACTGTCATCACCTCCATTGTCATGCTACTCGTGGTCATGGCGTATGCACCACTGTCTTCCTTGACTATTCTACCTGCCGAGCGTGCTGTAAATGCCCATGCACTTCTTTGGTGTCGTCTTACAGATCCGTCTGTATAGATGACTGCATCTTTCTCATCGGTGTTATCGCAGATGAGATAGTTGACCTCAGCATAACCACGACCGGGTTCTGTTCCCTACTTTTCCTGTCGAGTGTGACAATACATGAGAAAGTCCCCTTGAATGACGTAGGCACCGGTATCCACTCCTCACCAACGCTGATATTGGTAAGCCCACAGACCTGTTCGATGACATCTTCTGCTCGGTCCACCCATGATTTGCCTCTTTTTAGCCTGTCACCTTTCTCTGTGTTGAGCATGTGGAGCAATGGATGCTCTGTATCTGTACTAATCTTCAGGTATACTCGTGCCCTCCAGATTTTGATTCTGTCATCCATGGTTGGAAAGTCAAGAAGATACCTCATTGCTACACAGGGAGTGTCCCTTGTACATCCCAGGATAATGCGCATAGCTTCATTTTGTATTTTCTCCAGCCTATCAATTTGAGTCGTACTGACAGTAAGAATTGCCAGGGCATACTCGATTGGTGCGAGGACTAGTCCCTGGAACAGAAGAGCAAGTAGCCTCTGTTCGATGATGGCAGCTGCCATGACCTTCAAGGCGGCTAATTCTTTGCGGGATTTTGTTATCACATGGTCAACGTGGTCCCGAAAACACAGGCTGCGATCAAACTTAACTCAGAGGTATGTCATCAACTTGTCCCTGGTCACCTTATCAGCTCCCATTCGTACTACCTGTGTGTGTATTAACGATATGATTGTTAAGGGAGAACCATGAAACTGATGCTTTATTAGGATTAACCAAGGCACCTGAAACCCCACACCAGCAAGAAATGCGATCGAGTTCGTCTTGCATTGTGGAAGCGATTTGACTTCTGTCTCTTCCCTGTCGATATACCAGAATATCATCAGCAAAAGTCATAGTTCTTCCCCTCCCATCCAGCTGTTGTTCCGTGATCATTATTGTGTACACGTTAAATAGAACTGGTGACAATGGTGAGCCTTGTGGCAGCCCTGGACAAATGGATGTTGGCTCGGAAGACTAACTTCCACATCTGAGTATCACCTTCCTCTGAAACAGTGCCGCGGCGATCTATCTAATGAGGATGGGGTTCACCGCCAGTTTGAGGAGCATATGCATGAGATATTCAAATGGCACCCTGTTGTATGCATCCTCCAGATCTATAGCAGCAGCACATGTCTCCTCTCGTCTGTGGAAGCCTTCGAAGACGTCATAGGCAAATACTACCGCATTGAGCCATGTCTCTTTGTTATATCTATAACCTCCGAGTGTGGGTGGGAATACACGTTTCTGTTCAAGGTGACAGGTGAGGACACGGGCAACTATTTTCTCCAGCAGTTTGCCCGCAGTGTTTTGCATTGTGATGATTCTGTAGGCACTGGACTGAGAATGGTCCTTGTTTGGCTTCGGTAGCGGTAGTAAGTAGCTGTGTAGCCACTCCTCCTTAATCTGGCCACTCCGAATACTGGCATTAAACTCATTGGCCAGTGTTGTCAAGTCGTCATCAGCTAAATCGCCTATGTCATCGTACCGAACACCATCTGGACCAGGAGCAGTGTTGTGTGACCTTTTAAGTGTCGTGCGAATGGTATCGGTTGTGATTGTGAGATCTTCTTCCAGCCCTACATCCTTACACAATTTTGACAGCGATCCCCGTATCCTCATTCTTACAGCCTCATTTCTTTGGTCCGTCTGCTCAATGTAGCGGGCAAGCAGGGCCTTCCCTTTGCTCTCATCAGATTTGTGCCATATCCGGCTGTTGCTCTGAAAGTCTGGTATGCCTCTATGTCGTGTTGTGCCATTCATGCTCTGATGAAGGCGCCAGAGTGTGGCGAGCGATTTTTCTGAGCACACTTTTTTTTTACAGAAGTCATCCCATTTGGCATCCTTAGCCTGCATAGCACATAGTTTAAAGTGCTTCATTTTTTGGACGACCTCTACTTTCAGACGCTTCAAGAGCTCAGGTTGTGTTCTTCCATTCCTTCTGGCTTTCTGCCATGTCTTGACCGTTTGTCTCTTGCTCCGTCAAGCTTCCTCGACTTCTACGTTCCACCAGGGTGGCTGCGTCCATCGCTCCTGCCTCCTACGAGGGGCGCTCTGTTTCCTATGTCTGATTTTGCTAATGACGTCCTGGTCTGTTTTCTCGTAGTTGAATGTGTGGAGCTTTCTTCTCTGGCGTTTATTTCCGCTTTTCTCAATTAGGAGGACACATGGATAGTGATCACTTCCGTGGAACCCCAGTGCACTCCACCTGCAAACCGGTGCGAAGGTGGAAGACACCAGTGCCAGGTCTATGACACTATCAGAGTCCCCTGTTCGAGTGGCCATTCTTGTTGCCCTTCCATCATTCAAGCACACTAAATCGGCCGATACCAGTGCGTTCTCTATGTCTTCTCCCTGCTTGTTGGTTATGACGTTACCCCTCTGGTTTCCTCTAGCATTAAAGTCTCCGCAGAAAATGACTTTCTCTTCATCGAACTCGAAGAGATTCTGCCATTGTTGTGTGTTCACCTTCCCATTACAGGCATACACATTAACAATCACGAAATGAACTGGGGTCTGCACCCTAACCTCATGTACCTGCAAATCTGCATTGTTCCACATAGACATATCAACCTCAGCTGCCACCATATTGTTGCGCACAAGGATGACCTGCCCAAGGTGTCGTCTATTGTAAAAACAATGAAAGCCACGAGTACTTACTCTCCTGTCACCAAGAAGAGTTTCTTGCAAAACCATTATATCGGCGCCGCACAGTAGCTTATCAAGAATGGGCCGTCGTTGATTAATGGACCGACAATTCCAATAAGTAACGCGCACATACTTTAGGCCTAGCCTCTCACACTTTGATAGTTTAGTGCCACCCCTCTTGCCCCGTCGTGTTTTCCTGCTTCGATGATGTCGTTTGGGCTGATCTGAACACTGACACTTACCGTCGTCTTGAGGAAATCTTTTATCTTTCAGTGTTTTCCTTCTAAGCTTGGTAGGTTCATAATTTTATCAATAAATTTGAGGCTCCAAACAGCTTTCTTCTTCAAGTTGAATCTCCTCACCTCTCCATTATCCCTCTCCATCACTCCCCATCTCTCTCCATCTTTATTCATCTCTCGCTCTCATTTTCCCTGTTACACATTCAGTGTTTTATCAAAGTTACATGATACAGAATATTTGATCCACTTTAAAGGGTAGCTGATATTCGTCAAGTCCTAGTTTAAGCAAATCAATGATCTGTACAGAGTAGCAGGGTAGCATTGTCATGTTTCTCATGGATGACTTGTATCTGTACATAGTAGCAGGGTAGCATTGTCATGTTTCTCATGGATGACTTGTATCTGTACATAGTAGCAGGGTAGCATTGTCATGTTTCTCATGGATGACTTGTATCTGTACATAGTAGCAGGGTAGCATTGTCATGTTTCTCATGGATGACTTGTATCTGTACAGAGTAGCAGGGTAGCATTGTTATGTTTCTCATGGATGACTTGTATCTGTACATAGTAGCAGGGTAGCATTGTTATGTTTCTCATGGATGACTTGTATCTGTACATAGTAGCAGGGTAGCATTGTCATGTTTCTCATGGATGACTTGTTTCTGTACATAGTAGCAGGGTAGCATTGTCATGTTTCTCATGGATGACTTGTATCTGTACATAGTAGCAGGGTAGCATTGTTATGTTTCTCATGGATGACTTGTAACTGTACATAGTAGCAGGGTAGCATTGTTATGTTTCTCAAGGATGACTTGCATCTGTACATAGTAGCAGGTTTGCATTGTTATGTTTCTCATGGATGACTTGTATCTGTACATAGTAGCAGGGTAGCATTGTTATGTTTCTCATGGATGACTTGTATCTGTACATAGTAGCAGGGTAGCATTGTTATGTTTCTCATGGATGACTTGTATCTGTACATAGTAGCAGTGTAGCATTGTTATGTTTCTCATGGATCACTTGTATCTGTACATAGTAGCAGGGTAGCATTGTTATGTTTCTATGGATGACTTGTATCTGTACATAGTAGCAGGGTAGCATTGTTATGTTTCTCATGGATCACTTGTTTCTGTACAGAGTAGCAGTGTAGCATTGTCATGTTTCTATGGATCACTTGTTTCTGTACAGAGTAGCAGTGTAGCATTGTCATGTTTCTATGGATCACTTGTTTCTGTACATAGTAGCAGTGTAGCATTGTCATGTTTCTATGGATCACTTGTTTCTGTACAGAGTAGTAGTGTAGCATTGTCATGTTTCTATGGATCACTTGTTTCTGTACAGAGTAGTAGTGTAGCATTGTCATGTTTCTATGGATCACTTGTTTCTGTACATAGTAGCAGGGTAGCATTGTTATGTTTCTCATGGATCACTTGTTTCTGTATAGAGTAGCAGGGTAGCATTGTCATGTTTCTATGGATCACTTGTTTCTGTACAGAGTAGTAGTGTAGCATTGTCATGTTTCTATGGATCACTTGTTTCTGTACATAGTAGCAATGTAGCATTGTTATGTTTCTATGGATCACTTGTTTCTGTACATAGTAGCAGTGTAGCATTGTTATGTTTCTGATGGATCACTTGTTTCTGTACAGAGTAGCAGTGTAGCATTGTCATGTTTCTATGGATCACTTGTTTCTGTACAGAGTAGCAGTGTAGCATTGTCATGTTTCTATGGATCACTTGTTTCTGTACATAGTAGCAGTGTAGCATTGTCATGTTTCTATGGATCACTTGTTTCTGTACAGAGTAGCAGTGTAGCATTGTTATGTTTCTATGGATCACTTGTTTCTGTACAGAGTAGCAGTGTAGCATTGTTATGTTTCTCATGGATCACTTGTTTCTGTACAGAGTAGCAGTGTAGCATTGTTATGTTTCTCATGGATCACTTGTTGACACAGAAAATGCAGGGAAGTAACAACTCACAACGATATTTAATAAAAAAAAAATAAAAAAAATTATTCAACATTGTTTTTCATTTATTTATTTCTCAATCACCACACACACGTAATGTTGACATATCCCTCATCCATTTTGCTTCCATAAACTTCTATAAATTAAACTTGTCGCTGATGTCGATCCAGAGATATGACGCTATAAAGATGATGTCGATCCAGAGATATGACGCTATAAAGATGATGTCGATCCAGAGATATGACTCTGTGTCTATAAAGAACACATGTTATTGGCCTCATTATGTCCAATCTCTCTATTATCTACAGACCCCAACTAATGTCTAATCTCTCTACCGACCTCAAATAATGTCCAATCTCTCTACCATCTACCGACCTCAAATAATGTCCAATCTCTCTACCATCTACCGACCCCAAATAATGTCCAATCTCTCTACCATCTACCGACCTCAAATAATGTCCAATCTCTCTACCATCTACCGACCTCAAATAATGTCCAATCTCTCTACCGACCTCAAATAATCTCCAATCTCTCTACCATCTACCGACCTCAAATAATGTCCAATCTCTCTACCATCTACCGACCTCAAATAATGTCCAATCTCTCTACCGACCTCAAATAATGTCCAATCTCTCTACCATCTACCGACCTCAAATAATGTCCAATCTCTCTACCGACCTCAAATAATGTCCAATCTCTCTACCATCTACCGACCTCGTATTAATGTCCAATCTCTCTACCATCTACCGACCCCAACTAATGTCCAATCTCTCTACCGACCTCAAATAATGTCCAATCTCTCTACTATCTACCGACACCAACTAATGCCCAATCTCTCTACCATCTACCGACCCCAACTAATGTCCAATCTCTCTACCGACCACAAATAATGTCCAATCTCTCTACAATCTACCGATTCCAACTAATGTCCAATCTCTCTACCGACCACAAATAATGTCCAATCTCTCTACCATCTACCGATTCCAACTAATGTCCAATCTCTCTACCATCTACCGACCCCAACTAATGTCCAATCTCTCTACCGACCTCAAATAATGTCCAATCTCTCTACTATCTACCGACACCAACTAATGCCCAATCTCTCTACCATTTACCGACCCCAACTAATGTCCAATCTCTCTACCGACCACAAATAATGTCTAATCTCTCTACCATCTACCGACCCCAATAATGTCCAATCTCTCTACCATCTACCGACCTCAAATAATGTCCAATCTCTCTACCATCTACCGACCCCAAATAATGTCCAATCTCTCTACCATCTACCGACCTCAAATAATGTCCAATCTCTCTACCATCTACCGACCTCAAATAATGTCCAATCTCTCTACCATCTACCGACCTCAACTAATGTCCAATCTCTCTACCATCTACCGACCCCAAATAATGTCCAATCTCTCTACCATCTACCGACCTCAAATAATGTCCAATCTCTCTACCATCTACCGACCCCAACTAATGTCCAATCTCTCTACCATCTACCGACCCCAAATAATGTCCAATCTCTCTACCATCTACCGACCTCAAATAATGTCCAATCTCTCTACCATCTACCGACCTCAAATAATGTCCAATCTCTCTACCATCTACCGACCTCAAATAATGTCCAATCTCTCTACCATCTACCGACCTCAAATAATGTCCAATCTCTCTACCATCTACCGACCTCAAATAATGTCCAATCTCTCTACCATCTACCGACCTCAAATAATGTCCAATCTCTCTACCGACCTCAAATAATGTCCAATCTCTCTACCATCTACCGACCTCAAATAATGTCCAATCTCTCTACCATCTACCGACCTCAAATAATGTCCAATCTCTCTACCGACCTCAAATAATGTCCAATCTCTCTACCATCTACCGACCTCAAATAATGTCCAATCTCTCTACCATCTACCGACCCCAACTAATGTCCAATCTCTCTACCGACCTCAAATAATGTCCAATCTCTCTACCATCTACCGACCTCAAATAATGTCCAATCTCTCTACCATCTACCAACCTCAAATAATGTCCAATCTCTCTACCGACCTCAAATAATGTCCAATCTCTCTACCATCTACCGACCTCAAATAATGTCCAATCTCTCTACCGACCTCAAATAATGTCCAATCTCTCTACCATCTACCGACCTCAAATAATGTCCAATCTCTCTACCATCTACCAACCTCAAATAATGTCCAATCTCTCTACCGACCTCAAATAATGTCCAATCTCTCTACCATCTACCGACCTCAAATAATGTCCAATCTCTCTACCATCTACCGACCCCAAATAATGTCCAATCTCTCTACCATCTACCAACCTCAAATAATGTCCAATCTCTCTACCGACCTCAAATAATGTCCAATCTCTCTACCATCTACCGACCCCAACTGTCAAAGAGGACCCCCATCATCCCACCTACCCCAAAGAGGACTTCATCACCCCACCTACCACAAGGAGGACCCCATCACCCTACCTACCTCAAATAGGACCACATCGCATTACCAACCTCAAAGAGGACCCCATCATCCCACGTACCCCAAAGTGTACCCCATCACCCCACCTACCCCAAAGAGGACCACCTCATCCCATCTACCCCAAACAGGACCACATCACCCCACCTACCCCAAACAGGACCCCATCACCCCACCTACCCTAAAGAGGACCCCATCACCCTACATACCCCAAACAGGACCACATCACCCCACCGATCGCAAACTCGTAACCCTGCAGTGATTTCTTCAGACACCACGGTCCATCAATTAACGAACATGTCTACAGGTTTCTCTTTCTCCCGTTCCATCGCTCCCAGAATTCATCAAGCAACACTTACCTCTTCAAACTAACCTCCATCTTCCTCTCACTTCACTCCCCTTGTAACCTCCATCTTCCTCTCACTTCACTCCTCCTTGTAACCTCCATCTTCCTCTCACTTCACTCCCCCTTGTAACCTCCATCTTCCTCTCACTTCACTCCCCCTTGTAACCTCCATCTTCCTCTCACTTCACTCCCCCTTGTAACCTCCATCTTCCTCTCACTTCACTCCCCTTGTAACCTCCATCTTCCTCTCACTTCACTCCCCTTGTAACCTCCATCTTCCTCTCACTTCACTTCCCCTTGTAACCTCCATCTTCCTCTCACTTCACTTCCCCTTGTAACCTCCATCTTCCTCCCACTTCACTCCCCTTGTAACCTCCATCTTCCTCCCACTTCACTCCCCCTTGTAACCTCCATCTTCCTCTCACTTCAGTCCCCCTTGTAACCTCCATCTTCCTCTCACTTCACTCCTCCTTGTAGCCTCCATCTTCCTCTCACTTCAGTCCTCCTTGTAACCTCCATCTTCCTCTCACTTCACTCCTCCTTGTAACCTCCATCTTCCTCTCACTTCACTCCTCCTTGTAACCTCCATCTTCCTCCCACTTCACTCCCCCTTGTAACCTCCATCTTCCTCCCACTTCACTCCCCCTTGTAACCTCCATCTTCCTCTCACTTCAGTCCCCCTTGTAACCTCCATCTTCCTCTCACTTCACTCCTCCTTGTAACCTCCATCTTCCTCTCACTTCACTCCTCCTTGTAACCTCCATCTTCCTCTCACTTCAGTCCTCCTTGTAACCTCCATCTTCCTCTCACTTCACTCCTCCTTGTAACCTCCATCTTCCTCTCACTTCAGTCCTCCTTGTAACCTCCATCTTCCTCCCACTTCACTCCTCCTTGTAACCTCCATCTTCCTCTCACTTCAGTCCTCCTTGTAACCTCCATCTTTCTCTCACTTCAGTCCACCTTGTAACCTCCATCTTCCTCTCACTTCACTCCTCCTTGTAACCTCCATCTTCCTCTCACTTCAGTCCTCCTTGTAACCTCCATCTTCCTCTCACTTCACTCCTCCTTGTAACCTCCATCTTCCTCTCACTTCACTCCTCCTTGTAACCTCCATCTTCCTCTCACTTCACTCCTCCTTGTAACCTCCATCTTCCTCCCACTTCACTCCCCCCTTGTAACCTCCATCTTCCTCTCACTTCACTCCTCTTTGTAACCTCCATCTTCCTCTCACTTCACTCCTCCTTGTAACCTCCATCTTCCTCTCACTTCACTCCTCCTTGTAACCTCCATCTTCCTCTCACTTCACTCCCCCCTTGTAACCTCCATCTTCCTCTCACTTCACTCCTCCTTGTAACCTCCATCTTCCTCTCACTTCACTCCTCCTTGTAACCTCCATCTTCCTCTCACTTCACTCCTCCTTGTAACCTCCATCTTCCTCTCACTTCAGTCCTCCTTGTAACCTCCATCTTCCTCTCACTTCACTCCTCCTTGTAACCTCCATCTTCCTCCCACTTCACTCCCCCCTTGTAACCTCCATCTTCCTCTCACTTCACTCCTCCTTGTAACCTCCATCTTCCTCTCACTTCACTCCTCCTTGTAACCTCCATCTTCCTCCCACTTCACTCCTCCTTGTAACCTCCATCTTCCTCTCACTTCACTCCTCCTTGTAACCTCCATCTTCCTCTCACTTCACTCCCCTTGTAACCTCCATCTTCCTCTCACTTCACTCCCCCTTGTAACCTCAACGCTAAAAAAAAAAAAAGCCTCACATCAAATCAACTGGGCTAATCATCCATTCATGCTAACCGGAAATTCTGCCGGCCCTAGCCGGAAACTGGAAAATGGACGTTAATTATACTAGGGCGCATGTCTGACTGTCAACAGAGATTGTGACGTCTGTGAATATGGCAGGAAAACTGCTACTGTCTTGAGGGTTGCTGGTGTCGGTGCACGAACACCGTGACTGGTCTGTGAATATGGCAGGATAAATGCTACTGTCTTGAGGATTGCTGGTGTCGGTGCACGAACACCGTGACTGGTCTGTGATTAGATGTTCAACTTTTCAATTGTTGCGACTCTTTATTTCTGTTGTTGAGCTGAAGCCTCGCAGGAGAACGGACGAACCGTGTTGTGCCTGTAGATGTTGGAGTCTCTAATCGGGTCTGATCGGGGTCTGTTCTATCTTAGTTCCTGGACAATTCGGTGGGATAGAAGGAAGCAGCGGGATGTAACGTGTACACCTACAAGGTTTGGTGACAGCTTTACAAAAGAAGAACACAACAAAAATCCAGTCGTTTCGGCCTAAATGCGGCCTTTTAAAAAACAAAAAACGAGAACAACACAAATGGACAAATAACAAGTGAGGTGTAACATGTGAGGGGAAGCAAACGATGTTCGGATAACCCCTGGTCGGTTCCCGATGTTGGGATAACCCCTGTTCGGTTCCCGATGTTGGGATAACCCCTGTTCGGTTCCCGCTGTTGGGATAACCCCTGTTCGGTTCCCGATGTTGGGATAACCCCTGGTCGGTTCCCGATGTTGGGATAACCCCTGTTCGGTTCCCGATGTTGGGATAACCCCTGTTCGGTTCCCGATGTTGGGATAACCCCTGGTCGGTTCCCGATGTTGGGATAACCCCTGTTCGGTTCCCGATGTTGGGATAACCCCTGGTCGGTTCCCGATGTTGGGATAACCCCTGTTCGGTTCCCGCTGGAAGCAGTTTGTGAGTTCTACTCGTGTTTGACAAATAAATACCCTCAGTGGTCGACCCAGCCGCTGGCAGAAATGGGTACCTTCGCCAAATATTTTGCGAAGGAGAGGAATGCCTCCTTGCATAGTGACTTCCGATAGTTCAAACGACACTATCCAGAAGTCTCCGAACATTTCTGGATAGGCGGCCGAGAAAATATGGGTGAAAACTGGCGTGCTAAGACCTCGGTTCAAGTCTTGCACTTGACCTTTACTTGACCTTGACAACATAGCTGGAACAGTTGCCGTGGATGGCGGGCGTGTAATGGACCGTGAACACATTCTGAATGCCCCGAGGGAGGTAGAGCAAGCTGATGATTCAGTCAATGATCATCAATCTGCAACCATGTCCAGACTGCACGAACGTGACGTCACACCTGGAGATGCCAGATATCAGCGCTGCACGGGAAGACACAGAAGAATAATACAGCAACACAGATCCAGTTTCCACACACCGACGGACATACTGGGGAGCACATCTCACATCTCATGGCCCAATAAAACAACACAGATCCAGTCTCTACACACCGACGGACATACTGGGGAGCAGACCTCACATCTCATGGCCCAATAAAACAACACAGATCCAGTCTCTACACACCGACGGACATACTGGGGAGCAGACCTCACATCTCATGGCCCAATAAAGCAACACAGATCCAGTCTCTACACGCCGACGGACATACTGGGGAGCAGACCTCACATCTCATGGCCCAATAAAGCAACACAGATACAGTCTCTACACACCGACGGACATACTGGGGAGCAGACCTCACATCTCATGGCCCAATAAAGCAACACAGATCCAGTCTCTACACACCGACGGACATACTGGGGAGCAGACCTCACATCTCATGGCCCAATAAAGCAACACAGATACAGTCTCTACACACCGACGGACATACTGGGGAGCAGACCTCACCTCTCATGGCCCAATAAAGCAACACAGATACAGTCTCTACACACCGACGGACATACTGGGGTACAGGTCTCACCTCTCATGGCCCAATAAAGCAACACAGATACAGTCTCTACACACCGACGGACATACTGGGGAGCAGACCTCACCTCTCATGGCCCAATAAAGCAACACAGATACAGTCTCCACACAATGACGGACATACTGGGGAGCAGACCTCACATCTCATGGCCCAATAAAGCAACACAGATCCAGTCTCCACACAATGACGGACATACTGGGGAGCAGACCTCACATCTCATGGCCCAATAAAGCAACACAGATCCAGTCTCCACACAATGACGGACATACTGGGGAGCAGACCTCACATCTCATGGCCCAATAAAGCAAAAATCAGATCCAGTCTCCAGACAATGACGGACATACTGGGGAGCAGACCTCACATCTCATGGCCCATGAGGATGATCCGTCGACTAAACTAAACTATTTTTGGTCCCTTACAGTTTAAATCTAATTTCGTTCTTCGTTGTTCAAATACATTGGCTCTTCTATTTGTCGTGAATTCAGTCCTTCCATCTCGTTATTTGTCTACCTCTTGCTGTCCTGATATTTCACATAGAAAGTTTGTTTATCTCTTTGGTTTCTTCTTCCAAACGTGTCCAGGTCATTTCCTTTGTTCTGTCTACAGATGACCTGTGCCAGCAGGCATGGTACTTGATGACAATGATTATGATGATATACATACATGCATGCTCTTCTATCTAGATGTTAAATCTTATCTGTAAGTCTGAAACACTTCCGTGTAGATGTTAAATCTTATCTGTAAGTCTTGAAACACTTCTGTCTAGATGTTAAATCTTATCTGTAAGTCTTGAAACACTTCTGTATAGATGTTAAATCTTATCTGTAAGTCTTGAAACACTTCTGTATAGATGTTAAATCTTATCTGTAATTCTTGAAACACTTCTGTATAGATGTTATATCTTATCTGTAAGTCTTGAAACACTTCTGTCTAGACGTTAAATCTTTTCTGCAGGTCTTGAAACACTTCTGTCTAGATGTTAATTCTTATCTGTAAGTCTTGAAACACTTCTGTGTAGATTTGAAATCTTATCTGTAAGTCGGAAACACTTCTGTCCAGATGTTAAATCTTATCTGTAAGTATTGAAACACTTCTGTCTTGATGTTAAATCATATCTGTAAGTCTGAAACACTTATGTCTTGATGTTAAATCTTACCTGTAAGTCTTGAGACACTTCTGTCTAAATGTTAAATATTATCTGTAAGTCTGAAACACTTCTTACCTGATGTTAATTCTTATCTGTAAGTCTTGAAACACTTCTGACCAGATGTTAATTCTTATCTGTAAGTCTTGAAACACTTCTGTCTAGATGTTAATTCTTATCTGTAAGTCTTGAAACACTTCTGTCTAGACCTTAAATCTTTTCTGCAGGTCTTGAAACACTTCTGTCTAGATGTTAATTCTTATCTGTAAGTCTTGAAACACTTCTGACCAGATGTTAATTCTTATCTGTAAGTCTTGAAACACTTCTGACCAGATGTTAAATCTTATCTTAAGTCTTGAAATACTCGGCAATTTGTAAACAAATATTTTGTAGCTGTGTCTTGCAGGATGTCACCTGCAGCAGCGGAAAAAACATCAGTAGAGGTACTATGTTGTGGAGTAAGATGATCACCTACGCCAGCAGGCATGGTACTTGATGATGACCCCGACAGCATCCAAGCCAATTCTCTAACTGCAGACATTTACACCGGCGTGTGACAGAAGACACACAGATCGTCTCCACATGACATCACAGAGGTCGCTAAATGTGAAGTCACAGAGCTGTCAACAACAACAAAAAATTGATAAATTCTAAATTGAATCATGATGGAGTTTAATTAAAAAGCACTAGCAAAAAATAAAAAGATACATTGACAGAATACATGAGAATAGAGAGAAATAGTGAGAGTTGTTTGTGTCTGCGTTTGTATGCTAATCTAGATTTGGTAGTGTGGTGTTAATGTTCATGGCAAGCGAGCTATAATATAACCCGGAGGACTGTGGTCTGGGGTTGAGCTGCACGTGTCACGCAAAAAATGTGGGCGGGGGAACCATGTTTAATAGGAAGGGGGTGGGTGGGGAGTGTGTCTCGCTTATCTCAAGCTGGTGGCAATGATCAGGTCTCTGACAGTCTCGCCGGAACTATCGGGTCGTGAGCTCGCCTCACTGGAAGCGCTGCTGTGTCTACAAGTAGGCGCTGCTAGGAAAACTTCTTGTTTGTAGGTGAGAATTGTTGAGCTAGCTTCTTGTTTGTAGGTGAGAATTGTTGAGCTAGCTTCTTGTTTGTAGGTGAGAATTGTTGAGCTAGCTTCTTGTTTGTAGGTGAGAATTGTTGAGCTAGCTTCTTATTTGTAGGTGAGAATTGTTGAGGTCGCTTCTTGTTTCAAGGTAAGAAAATGTCTTGTTTCAAGGTGACAAAATGTCTTGTTTGTAGGTGAGAAAATGTCTTGTTTCAAGTTGACAAAATGTCTTGTTTGTAGGTGAGAAAATGTCTTGTTTGTAGGTGAGGATTATTGAAGATATTTCTAGTTTGTAGGTGAGGATTATTGAAGATATTTCTAGTTTGTAGGTGAGGATTATTGAAGATATTTCTAGTTTGTAGGTGAGGATTGTTGAAGATATTTCTATTTTGTAGGTGAGGATTGTTGAAGATAGTTCTAGTTTGTAGGTGAGGATTATTGAAGATATTTCTAGTTTGGAGGTGAAGATTATTTAAGATATTTCTAGTTTGTAGGTGAGGATTATTGAAAATATTTCTAGTTTGGAGGTGAGGATTGTTGAAGATATTTCTAGTTTGTAGGTGAGGATTGTTGAAGATATTTCTAGTTTGTAGGTGAGGATTATTGAAGATATTCCTAGTTTGTAGGTGAGGATTGTTGAAGATAGTTTTAGTTTGTAGGTGAGGATTATTGAAGATATTTCTAGTTTGGAGGTGAAGATTATTGAAGATATTTCTAGTTTGTAGGTGAGGATTATTGAAGATATTTCTAGTTTGGAGGTGAGGATTGTTGAAGATATTTTTAGTTTGTAGGTGAGGATTATTGAAGATATTTCTAGTTTGGAGGTGAGGATTGTTGAAGATAGTTCTAGTTTGGAGGTGAGGATTGTTGAAGATATTTCTAGCTTGTAGGTGAGGATTGTTGAAGATATTTCTAGTTTGTAGGTGAGGATTGTTGAAGATATTTCTAGTTTGTAGGTGAGGATTGTTGAAGATATTTCTAGTTTAAAGGTGAGGATTGTTGAAGATATTTCTAGTTTAAAGGTGAGGATTGTTGAAGATATTTCTAGTTTGTAGTTGCGGATTGTTGAAGATATTTCTAGTTTGTAGGTGAGGATTGTTGAAGATATTTCTAGTTTGTAGGTGAGGATTGTTGAAGATATTTCTAGTTTAAAGGTTAGGATTGTTGAAGATATTTCTAGTTTGTAGGTGAGGATTGTTGAAGATATTTCTAGTTTAAAGGTTAGGATTGTTGAAGATATTTCTAGTTTGGAGGTGAGCTTGCTTGAAGCATGGGCATGTATTATATGTAGGCAAGTATTTCTAAGGATATTTATATTTGTAGGTGATTTATCAGAGCAACACATTTTGTTTGTAGGTGATTTATCAGTGGGACACTTTTTGTTTGTGGGTGATTTATCAGTGAGACACTTTTTGTTTGTAGATGATTTATCAGTGGGACACTTTTTGTTTGTAGATGATTTATCAGTGGGACACTTTTTGTTTGTAGGTGATTTATCAGTGGAACATTTTTTTGTTTGTAGATGATTTATCAGTGTGACAGTTTTTGTTTGTAGATGATTTATCAGTGAGACACTTTTTGTTTGTAGATGATTTATCAGTGAGACACTTTTTGTTTGTAGATGATTTATCAGTGTGACAGTTTTTGTTTATAGATGATTTATCAGTGGAACATTTTTTGTTTGTAGATGATTTATCAGTGGAACATTTTTTGTTTGTAGATGATTTATCAGTGGAACATTTTTTTGTTTGTAGATGATTTATCAGTGAAACATATTTTGTTTGTAGATGATTTATCAGTGGAACATATTTTGTTTGTAGATGATTTATCAGTGAAACATATTTTGTTTGTAGATGATTTATCAGTGAAACATTTTTTTGTTTGTAGATGATTTATCAGTGAAACATTTTTTTGTTTGTAGATGATTTATGAGTGAAACATTTTTTTGTTTGTAGATGATTTATCAGTGGAACATTTTTTTGTTTGTAGATGATTTATGAGTGAAATATTTTTTTGTTTGTAGATGATTTATCAGTGGAACATTTTTTTGTTTGTAGATGATTTATCAGTGAAACATTTTTTTGTTTGTAGATGATTTATGAGTGAAACATTTTTTTTGTTTGTAGATGATTTATGAGTGAAACATTTTATTTGTTTGTAGATGATTTATCAGTGAAACATTTTTTGTTTGTAGATGATTTATCAGTGGAACATTTTTTGTTTGCAGATGATTTATCAGTGGAACATTTTTGTTTGTAGATGATTTATGAGTGGAACATTTTTTGTTTGCAGATGATTTATCAGTGGAACATTTTTTGTTTGTAGATGATTTATGAGTGGAACATTTTTTGTCTGTAGATGATTTATGAGTGGAACATTTTTTGTTTGCAGATGATTTATTAGTGGAACATTTTTTGTTTGCAGATGATTTATCAGTGAAACATTTTTGTTTGTAGATGATTTATCTGTGGAACATTTTTGTTTGTAGATGATTTATCAGTGGAACATTTTTGTTTGTAGATGATTTATCAGTGAAACATTTTTTGTTTGCTGCTGAAGTTTTTAATTGCGACGTGAAATCTGCAGATGACCATTATTTAATGTTGTAAATTTCATGTGGAAATCTGCAGTTCGTTCCACTCAGTTTGGATTGGCTCCACTTTACATTTCTTCGGTTTTTTTTTTATTGCGTGAATCAGCTATACCGACTATGGTCCGTCTCACTCTTTGCCTCGCGTCGTCTGAGCCGCCACTATTGATTTTTTTAAAAAAGAATTGTGGCATTAGTAGCGCCCTGACTGGATGGTACAGATGACAATTTGTTGCCAGTGCTCAGATTCTGATTTGGACGAGTTTGCAAAATCTGAAATTTGACGCAGAAAAAATAGATATTCTATCCTAGTTAGATTAGGTATTTGTTGAAAGTAGACCTTTGTACCAGTCTTAGCATAAGGATGTGAATCATCGACAATAGGACAATGGACAAGAAAATCACTGGAGGCTGTAGAAATGTGGTTTTACAAAAGAATGTTGAGAATACCATGGACAGCTGAGAAGAGTAATGAAGATGTTCTGAAAGAGGTCAAAGCAAAAGTATAACTAATTTCCAATATTAGGAAGAAACAATCAAGTTTTGATCATATAATGAGAAGGGAACAGCTGGAATATATTGTAACAACGGTAAAATTGAGGGACAAAGAGACAGAGGGAGGCAAAGAGAAAAGATACCAGGCAACTTAAGAGAATAACTTGGCAGAAGGCCAACAACAGAAATGATAAATAACTGTCGAGATCGAAAGTTGTGGACAGACATGTTCACCTACGTCAGCAAGCATGGCACCTGATGATGATGCGACATGTGTATGACTTTTATATTGAAATTCTCTAAATTTCAGTAAAATTTTCAGTAATCAAGTTCTTTCTTAAAAAATGTGTACAAAACTCTGATTGTTATATTCATTGTTTCTTGTTATCTTTGTACTCTCTTGACAGCACATCACATTTATTTTAGTTGATTACAACAGGTAAGTCATGACGGACTCTGGATACTTAATGATAATCAAGTTTATAGATCTCTAGGCACAATGATCGACTAGTGGTTGATGCATTTATCTTAAATTAATGTTAATTAATTCGGGACTTCTCTGAGGCTACCGCCGATGACTATGGTCCGTCCCAAGTGCATGTTTTGCATACAATACTATTCAACTTACGTTCATGAGGAATGTGAAACAACTTGAAATACTCTTAAAAACACTTCACCACACTAATGTTCATATTCTAATTGTTATACTCCTACTCTTTATCAACCTACTAATAACTTCTCAACTGACTTGGACTACAACTTGGAGATTCTAACTTCCTAACTAACTGGCTTCACTTTCTAATCTTAACTTTCAAACTTTTCTGACTGTTCTAACTCTATCTAACTGCCTTCGGCAGTTCGGTCGAAGCCGGACTAAGCTTACTTAGTCTACATTCTGACTTCTCTCTCTCTGTCTAATTAATTAAATTGAATTAAACCTATAGTGTTGAAATTTAAATACTCCAACCTCACACTTTGTGTGACATATCTTCAGCCAATCAAACCTTCGCAAAGTGACCACTTGCGACCCTTTTAGCCAATCAATTCTCACTACAACAATACCACCGCCAAATTTCCATTTCCGAACTGTGACTCAAAGCTCAACTTATGTCCAAGACTTGACCGTTCCATGACTTCAGTCTAAAATTTGTCAAAACAAACTATTTGTGACCATCATCTTCATGACCTGACCCGTCCTGGTAGCTGTTTACCGGACAGTAAAGTCATGCAGTCAAATCATGCGCTTATTGTTGTTTCCCCAACCTGCTGTTGTGGAAATTTCCATGGACCTAAACTATTATGTGTCGTCCAGTAATTCTGGACATTTTCTCCTTCCCACTTTCTGTGTATCCACTACCCCCCTATGTGACCTTCTATTTCTGGCTGGAAATTTTCCATACTTAAATTAATGTCCTAACACTGATGGTCGCTACCAATTGCTACTGCTATTGTCCATTGAGAAGCGGGTAACAACTAAGTTACCCGTCCCCATGCTTCGCTAACTTACTCTATTACATGGTAGGTCTTGTACGCCGACAAGTACAGTACACTTCTTTGGCTCACACCATAAGAACATCTCTTTTCTCATAACAAATGTATGTTCTCTATCAACAAATGATGTTACTTGTATGTGTCTAACATAATAACTGGCCTTTCTTTTTATTTCTCTTATTTCGTGTATTCTGGAATCAAATATTTCAAAATACCTCAAATAAGAGAAGTGTATCGAGGTTAAACATACAGTTGTAGGGAATTATCAAATTCATATATTTCTTTATTATCATGAAAGTTATGATTATTTTTAAAAACTATTATTGATTATCATGAAATTCGTGCATTTATTCATGAATCTCATACAATCATCAAGTTTGATATAATCAAATTCAGGTTTATGTTGATGCATTAGTTTCGTTTATATTTACTCCTTCATCACTTTGGAAGTATTGTTGACATTACATTTGTACAGCTAGAACACACCACAATCGTAGAATTGCTAAAACATCAATTTCATGAGGTACAAAAAATATGCTAAAACATCAATTTCATGAGATACAAAAATATGCTAAAACAGCAATTTCATGAGGTACAAAAATATGCTAAAACATCAATTTCATGATATACAAAAATATGCTAAAACATCAATTTCATGAGATACAAAAATATGCTAAAACATCAATTTCATGAGGTACAAAAATATGCTAAAACATCAGTTTCATGAGATACAAAAATATGCTAAAACAGCAATTTCATGAGGTACAAAAATATGCTAAAACATCAATTTCATGAGATACAAAAATATGCTAAAACAGCAATTTCATGAGATACAATAATATGCTAAAACATCAATTTCATGAGATACAAAAATATGCTAAAACATCAATTTCATGAGGTACAAAAATATGCTAAAACATCAGTTTCATGAGATACAAAAATATGCTAAAACATCAGTTTCATGAGATACAAAAATATGCTAAAACAGCAATTTCATGAGATACAAAAATATGCTAAAACAGCAATTTCATGAGGTACAAAAATATGCTAAAACATCAGTTTCATGAGATACAAAAATATGCTAAAACATCAATTTCATGAGATACAAAAATATGCTAAAACATCAGTTTCATGAGATACAAAAAAATGCTAAAACATCAGTTTCATACAGTTGATGAAGCATTAAATTAGAACAAGTGGTAAACATTAAAGTCACGAGGTACAGCGATACGTTGACATCAGCTTCCATCTGCCTGGTCCTCGTCTGTTTCAGAAGGGTCAGAATGACCAAGGCACCAAGCTGCTCGGCCTCCAAATTTCAACATGTACTTCCGGGTCAACATGTTTACGAAGGCGTACTGTTCTTTGGTTTCTCCCCTCCGGATGTCCTGGACCAGGTCAAGGACTTTGATGTTCGCCATGATGACGTCTTCATTGTAACCTACCCGAAGGCAGGTGAGTTGCGACCCTTGCGATGACGTCTTCATTGTAACCTACCCGAAGGCAGGTGAGTTGCGACCCTTGCGATGACGTCTTCATTGTAACCTACCCGAAGGCAGGTGAGTTGCGACCCTTTCCAAGTGTGTGTGTGTTCGTGCATATGGGTGAAGTGTTGAATTTGGTGTTGTTTTGGATGGAGCCAAGAGCATCAAAATTCATTCATTCATTGGGTGCCGTCTCAATATCAAAGGTTGGCTACCATGGACCACCATTCATTCATTGGGTGCCGTCTCTATATCGAAGGTTGGCTACCATGGACCACCACTCATTCATTGGGTACCATCTCCACAACGAAGGTTGGCTACCATGGACCACCATTCATTCATTGGGTACCGTCTCCACAACGAAGGTTGGCTACCATGGACCACCATTCATTCATTGGGTGCCGTCTCTATATCGAAGGTTGGCTACCATGGACCACCATTCATTCATTGGGTACCGTCTCCACAACGAAGGTTGGCTACCATGGACCACCATTCATTCATTGGGTACCGTCTCCACAACGAAGGTTGGCTACCATGGACCATCATTCTTTCATTGGGTGTCGTCTCCACATCTAAGGTTGGCTACCATGGACCATCATTCATTCACTGGGTACCGTCTCCACATCGAAGGTTGGCTACCATGGACCATCATGCATTCACTTGGTGCCGTCTCCACATCGAAGCTTGGCTACCATGGACCACCATTCATTCATTGGGTACCGTCTCCACAACGAAGGTTGGCTACCATGGACCACCATTCATTCATTGGGTACCGTCTCCACTACGAAGGTTGGCTACCATGGACCACCATTCATTCATTGGGTACCGTCTCCACAACGAAGGTTGGCTACCATGGACCACCATTCATTCATTGGGTACCGTCTCCACAACGAAGGTTGGCTACCATGGACCACCATTCATTCATTGGGTACCGTCTCCACAACGAAGGTTGGCTACCATGGACCACCATTCATTCATTGGGTGCCGTCTCTATATCGAAGGTTGGATACCATGGACCACCATTCATTCATTGGGTACCGTCTCCACAACGAAGGTTGGCTACCATGGACCACCATTCATTCATTGGGTACCGTCTCCACAACGAAGGTGGCTACCATGGACCATCATTCTTTCATTGGGTGTCGTCTCCACATCTAAGGTTGGCTACCATGGACCATCATTCATTCACTGGGTACCGTCTCCACATCGAAGGTTGGCTACCATGGACCATCATTCATTCACTTGGTGCCGTCTCCACATCGAAGCTTGGCTACCATGGACCATCATTCATTCACTGGGTGCCGTCTCCATATCGAAGGTTGGCTACCATGGACCATCATTCATTCACTGGGTGTCGTCTCCATATCGAAGGTTGGCTACCATGGACCATCATTCATTCACTGGGTGTCGTCTCCACATCTAAGGTTGGCTACCATGGACCATCATTCATTCACTGGGTGTCGTCTCCACATCGAAGGTTGGCTACCATGGACCATCATTCATTCACTTGGTGCCGTCTCCACATCGAAGGTTGGCTACTATGGACCATCATTCATTCAATGGGTGTCGTCTCCACATCGAAGGTTGGCTACCATGGACCATCATTCATTCACTGGGTGTCGTCTCCACATCGAAGGTTGGCTACCATGGACCATCATTCATTCACTGGGTGTCGTCTCCACATCGAAGGTTGGCTACCATGGACCATCATTCATTCACTGGGTGTCATTTCCCCATCGAGGGTTGGCTACCATGGACCATCATTCATTCACTGGGTGTCGTCTCCACATCGAAGGTTGGCTACCATGGACCATCATTCATTCACTGGGTGTCATTTCCCCATCGAGGGTTGGCTACCATTGACCATCATTCATTCACTGGGTGTCGTCTCCACATCTAAGGTTGGCTACCATGGTCCATCATTAATTCACTGGGTACGGTCTCCATATCGAAGGTTGGCTACCATGGACCATCATTCATTCACTGGGTGTCGTCTCCATATCGAAGGTTGGCTACCATGGTCCATCATTATTTCACTGGGTGTCGTCTCCATATCGAAGGTTGGCTACCATGGACCATCATTAATTCACTGGGTGTCGTCTCCATATCGAAGGTTGGCTACCATGGTCCATCATTAATTCATTGGGTGCCGTCTCCATATCGAAGGTTGGCTACCATGGACCATCATTATTTCACTGGGTACGGTCTCCATATCGAAGGTTGGCTACCATGGTCCATCATTAATTCACTTGGTGTCGTCTCCATATCGAAGGTTGGCTACCATGGTCCATCATTAATTCACTGGGTGTCCTCTCCACATCTAAGGTTGGCTACTATGGTCCATCATTAATTCACTGGGTGTCGTCTCCACATCGAAGGTTGGTTACCATGGACCATCATTCATTCATTGGATGCCGTCTCCACATCTAAGGTTGGCTACCATGGTCCATCATTAATTCACTGGGTGTCGTCTCCACATCTAAGGTTGGCTACCATGGTCCTTCATTAATTCACTGGGTGTCGTCTCCACATCGAAGGTTGGTTACCATGGACCATCATTCATTCATTGGATGCCGTCTCCACATCTAAGGTTGGCTACCATGGACCATCATTCATTCATTGGATGCCGTCTCCACATCGAAGGTTGGTTACCATGGACCATCATTCATTCATTGGATGCCGTCTCCACATCGAAGGTTGGTTATCATTGAGCGCCATTCTGCTCTGTCTCTTATTTTGATGGTGCTGGTTATCATAGGCTGATTTGTCCATTTTTTGATGTTACTCGTCCATGTTAGTCTTGGTCTGCCTCTGCCTCTTTTACCTTGTATTTTTCCCTCCAGGATTACTTTTAATATTATGTTGTGTCTTTTAACATGGCCCAAAAATCTCATTTGTCTTGTTTGAATTGTGTTTAGTAGTTCTCTTTTCATTTTTAGTTGTTTTAAGACTTCATCGTTTGTTTTCTTTTCCTTCCATCCAATTCTACCTATTCTTCTATATATCCACATTTCAAAGGCTTTCAATTTTCTGTTCTGTTTTCTAGTCTAATCTCCATGTTTCTGCGCCATACAGGAATGTTGAGAAGACATCTATTCTTAGGTTTAGCCCTGGTGTTATTTGAGAATCATGCTAAGTAGTTCTATTTTTTTTTTGGAGCTCATTCAGAATTTCCTTGGTTCTCTTCTTTCCCTTCCATCCAATTATCCCCATTATCCCACTTATCCCCATTATCCCACTTATCCCCATTATCCTAAATGTCCACATTTCAAAGACTTCGGCTTCAATTTTCTGCTCTATTTTCTCATATAATGTCCATGTTTCTTCACCATACAGGAATGTCTAGTAAATATAGCATTTTGCTGCTCCTAGTATTAGTTCTGATTTTATTTGTTTTATTGTGGTAATATTTGTCATGCTTTTAGAAATCCTTATGGTAATGTCTATTGGTTTGTTTAATTCTGTCTTACATTTCCTATTGGTTTGTTTATTTCTGTCTTACATTTCCTATTGGTTTGTTTAATTCTGTCTTACATTTCCTATTGGTTTGTTTAATTATGTCTTACATTTCCTATTGGTTTGTTTATTTCTGTCTTACATTTCCTATTGGTTTGTTATTTTTGTCTTACATTTCCTATTGGTTTGTTTAATTATGTCTTACATTTCCTATTGGTTTGTTTAATTCTGTCTTACATTTCCTATTGGTTTGTTTAATTCTGTCTTACATTTCCTATTGGTTTGTTTAATTATGTCTTACATTTCCTATTGGTTTGTTTAATTATGTCTTACATTTCCTATTGGTTTGTTTAATTCTGTCTTACGTTTCCTATTGGTTTGTTTAATTCTGTCTTACATTTCCTATTGGTTTGTTTATTTCTGTCTTACATTTCCTATTGGTTTGTTTAATTCTGTCTTACATTTCCTATTGGTTTGTTTAATTCTGTCTTACATTTCCTATTGGTTTGTTTAATTCTGTCTTACATTTCCTATTGGTTTATTTAATTCTGTCTTACATTTCCTATTGGTTTGTTTAATTCTGTCTTACATTTCCTATTGGTTTGTTTAATTCTGTCTTACATTTCCTATTGGTTTGTTTAATTATGTCTTACATTTCTATTGGTTTGTTTAATTCTGTCTTACATTTCCTATTGGTTTGTTTAATTCTGTCTTACATTTCCTATTGGTTTGTTTAATTCTGTCTTACATTTCCTATTGGTTTGTTTAATTCTGTCTTACATTTCCTATTGGTTTGTTTAATTCTGTCTTACATTTCCTATTGGTTTGTTTAATTCTGTCTTACATTTCCTATTGGTTTGTTTAATTCTGTCTTACATTTCCTATTGGTTTGTTTAATTCTGTCTTACATTTGCTATTGGTTTGTTTATTTCTGTCTTACATTTCCTATTGGTTTGTGTATTTCTGTCTTACATTTCCTATTTTTTTGTTTAATTCTGTCTTACATTTCCTATTGGTTTGTTTAATTCTGTCTTACATTTCCTATTGGTTTGTTTAATTCTGTCTGACATTTCCTATTGGTTTGTTTATTTCTGTCTTACATTTCCTATTGGTTTGTGTATTTCTGTCTTACATTTCCTATTGGTTTGTTTAATTATGTCTTACATTTCCTATTGGTTTGTTTATTTCTGTCTTACATTTCCTATTGGTTTGTTTAATTATGTCTTACATTTCCTATTATATACTATAGTATTTCCTAGATAGCTATATTCTTGAACTCTATCAGGGTTCCTTCCATTGACTTTGATATCCACTTGTATATATGTGTGTTTGCTGTGTTTGTAATCACAGTTTTAGTTATTTTAATATTTGTATCCAATCCATATTCTTTTCTTGTCTGGACATATAGGATAAGAGGATATCCATCAAGAATAGGAAATGAGGAGATCCATCAAGAATAGGAAATGAGGAGATCCATCAAGAATAGGAAATGAGGAGATCCATCAAGAATAGGAAATGAGGAGATCCATCAAGAATAGGAAATGCGGAGATCCATCAAGAATAGGATATGAGGATATCCATCAAGAATCGGAAATGAGGAGATCCATCAAGAATAGGAAATGAGGAGATCCATCAAGAATAGGAAATGAGGAGATCCATCAAGAATAGGAAATGAGGAGATCCATCAAGAATAGGAAATGCGGAGATCCATCAAGAATATGATATGAGGATATCCATCAAGAATAGGATATGAGGATATCCATCAAGAATCGGAAATGAGGAGATCCATCAAGAATATGATATGAGGATATCCATCAAGAATAGGATATGAGGATATCCATCAAGAATAGGATACGAGGAGGTACATCAACAATATGATATGAGGAGGTACATCAAGAATAGTCGGTCAGAAAGTATAGAACACAGAGTTATCAATTCGACAGAATCAGGTGAGTGAAAAGACCATCGTGACCGCGAAAATGGGAAGTTCCAGGTGAACTCATGACTAAAGGAAATCACGTACAGACGAAGGAGACAAACATGAAAGCAAAGAGAAAAAGAAGACGAGGAGGAAGAAGATTGAGAAGAATGTAACGATGAAAAAGAAGATAAAGAAGATGACGATGAATATCAAGGCGAAGAACGGAAATAAACAGAAGGATAAGAAGTAGAATGGGAACAACATGTAGAAGAAGATGATGAAAAATATGCATGGCCTGAGCCTGATGCATGCGTTCACTATTCTCTACACAAACTGCTTCACCTAAGCTGACCTTGAAAACAAGAATCATTGTCAACAAAATGTCAAATAATTGTCCATGTTCTACCTCCTTCAATAACTAACTTTACTGTCGCTGATTTGTACCTGCCTTGATTTATTTCAAAATATTTGATTAGAACATCGGAGAGAACAGGCGAGCTCAGTGTTCGTTTATCATTTTCTGGGAATATCTTCTCAGGAACAACATGGATGCAGGAAATTGCGTGGTTGCTGGTGAATGATGGGAATTTTGAAGTTGCCAAGGCAACGCCTGTTTACTTGAGGTCGCCGTTTCTAGAGTTCAAGGACACGACATTGAATGAGATTGGTCTGGAGATAGCCAGAAGTGCCAGCTGTCCACGAGTCATTAAGACACACTTGCCACTCAAACTGATGCCAGAGCGAGTCTGGGAGAAAAACCCGAAGGCGAGTGTCAGGTGTATTTTTGAGTGAGAGAGTCGAGTGTGAGATGTATCTCTTAGTGAGAGAGTCGAGTGTGAGATGTATTTCGTAATGAGAGAGTCGAGTGGGAGTGTATTTCGTAATGAGAGAGTCCAGTGTGAGATGTATTTCCTAGTGAGAAAGTCGAGTGTGAGATGTATTTTCTAGTGAGAGAGTTGAGTATTAGATGTATTTCATTGTGAGAGAGTCGAGTGTGAGATGTGTCTCCTAGGGAGAGAGTCGAATGTGAGATGTATCTCCTAGTGAGAGAGTCGAATGTGAGATGTATCTCCTAGTGAGAGAGTCGAGTGTGAGATGTGTCTCCTAGTGAGAGAGTCGAGTGTGAGATGTGTCTCCTAGTGAGAGAGTCGAGTGTGAGATGTATTTCCTAGTGAGAGATTCAAGTGTGAGATGTATTTTCTAGTGAGAGAGTCGAGTGTGACATGTATTTCTTTGTGAGAGAGTCGAGTATGAGATGCATTTCCTTGTGAGAGAGTCGAGTGTGAGATGTATTTCCTTGTGAGAGAGTCGAGTGTGAGATGTATTTCACTAGTGAGAGAGTCGAGTATGAGATGTATTTCCTTGTGAGAGAGTCGAGTGTGAGATGTATTTCCTTGTGAGAGAGTCGAGTGTGAGATGTATTTCACTAGTGAGAGAGTCGAGTATGAGATGTATTTCCTTGTGAGAGAGTCGAGTATGAGATGTATTTCACTTGTGAGAGAGTCGAGTGTGAGATGTATTTCACTTGTTAGAGAGTCTAGTAAGACAGCATGAATGTGTCATGTATTTCCCAGTAAGACAGCACGTATGTGTCATGTATTTCCTAGTAAGACAGCACGAATGTGTCATGTATTTCCTAGTGAGACAGCACGTATGTGTCATGTATTTCCCAGTAAGACAGCACGAATGTGTCATGTATTTCCCAGTAAGACAGCACGAATGTGTCATGTATTTCCCAGTAAGACAGCACGAATGTGTCATGTATTTCCCAGTAAGACAGCACGAATGTGTCATGTATTTCCCAGTAAGACAGCACGAATGTGTCATGTATTTCCCAGTAAGACAGCACGTATGTGTCATGTATTTCCCAGTAAGACAGCACGAATGTGTCATGTATTTCCCAGTAAGACAGCACGAATGTGTCATGTATTTCCCAGTAAGACAGCACGTACGTGTCATGTATTTCCCAGTAAGACAGCACGAATGTGTCATGTATTTCCCAGTAAGACAGCACGAATGTGTCATGTATTTCCTAATAAGACAGCACGTATGTGTCATGCATTTCCCAGTAAGACAGCACGAATGTGTCATGTATTTCCTAATAAGACAGCACGAATGTGTCATGTATTTCCTAGTAAGACAGCACGAATGTGTCATGTATTTCCCAGTAAGACAGCACGAATGTGTCATGTATTTCCCAGTAAGACAGCACGAATGTGTCATGTATTTCCCAGTAAGACAGCACGAATGTGTCATGTATTTCCCAGTAAGACAGCACGAATGTGTCATGTATTTCCTAATAAGACAGCACGTATGTGTCATGTATTTCCCAGTAAGACAGCACGAATGTGTCATGTATTTCCCAGTAAGACAGCACGAATGTGTCATGTATTTCCTAGTGAGACAGCACGAATGTGTCATGTATTTCCCAGTAAGACAGCACGAATGTGTCATGTATTTCCCAGTAAGACAGCATGAATGTGTCATGTATTTCCTAGTAAGACAGCACGAATGTGTCATGTATTTCCCAGTAAGACAGCACGAATGTGTCATGTATTTCCCAGTAAGACAGCATGAATGTGTCATGTATTTCCCAGTAAGACAGCATGAATGTGTCATGTATTTCCTAGTAAGACAGCATGAATGTGTCATGTATTTCCCAGTAAGACAGCATGAATGTGTCATGTATTTCCTAGTAAGACAGCATGAATGTGTCATGTATTTCCCAGTAAGACAGCACGAATGTGTCATGTATTTCCCAGTAAGACAGCATGAATGTGTCATGTATTTCCCAGTAAGACAGCATGAATGTGTCATGTATTTCCTAGTAAGACAGCATGAATGTGTCATGTATTTCCTAGTAAGACAGCACGAATGTGTCATGTATTTCCCAGTAAGACAGCACGAATGTGTCATGTATTTCCCAGTAAGACAGCACGAATGTGTCTTGTATTTCCTAGTGAGACAGCACGAATGTGTCATGTATTTCCTAGTGAGACAGCACGAATGTGTCATGTATTTCCTAGTAAGACAGCACGAATGTGTCATGTATTTCCCAGTAAGACAGCATGAATGTGTCATGTATTTCCTAGTAAGACAGCACGAATGTGTCATGTATTTCGTATTAAGACAGCACGAATGTGTCGTGTATTTCCCAGTAAGACAGCAAGAATGTGTCATATATTTCCCTGTAAGAAAGCAAGAATGTGTCATGTATTTCCCAGTAAGACAGCACGTACGTGTCATATATTTCCTGGTAAGACAGCAAGAATGTGTCATGTATTTCCCAGTAAGACAGCACGTACGTGTCATATATTTCCCTGTAAGACAGCACGTACGTGTCATATATTTCCTTGTAAGACAGCAAGAATGTGTCATGTATTTCCCTGTAAGACAGCACATACGTGTCATATATTTCCCTGTAAGACAGCACGTACGTGTCATATATTTCCCTGTAAGACAGCACGTACGTGTCATATATTTCCCTGTAAGACAGCACGTACGTGTCATATATTTCCCTGTAAGACAGCACGTACTTGTCATGTATTTCATAGTAAGACAGCACGTACGTGTCATGTATTTCCCAGTAAGACAGTACGTACGTGTCATGTATTTCCCAGTAAGACAGCACGTACGTGTCATGTATTTCCCAGTAAGACAGTACGTACGTGTCATGTATTTCCCAGTAAGACAGCACGTACGTGTCATGTATTTCCCTGTAAGACAGCACGTACGTGTCATGTATTTCCCAGTAAGACAGCACGTACGTGTCATGTATTTCCCAGTAAGACAGCAAGAACGTGTCATGTATTTCCCAGTAAGACAGCACGTACGTGTCATGTATTTCCCAGTAAGACAGCACGTACGTGTCATATATTTCCCAGTAAGACAGCACGTACGTGTCATGTATTTCCCAGTAAGACAGCAAGAATGTGTCATGTATTTCCAGTAAGATAGCACGTACGTGTCATGTATTTCCCAGTAAGACAGTACGTACGTGTCATGTATTTCCCTGTAAGATAGCACGTACGTGTCATATATTTCCCAGTAAGACAGCAAGAATGTGTCATGTATTTCCAGTAAGATAGCACGTACGTGTCATGTATTTCCCAGTAAGACAGCACGTACGTGTCATGTATTCCTAACCGACTTATCTACTACAATCATGCTCTTCATGTTCTCTATTTCCTCAAATATCTCCCAGCGTGGAGATGAAAAGTAGCCTAAATCTTATCCTCAGTCGTTGGATACTTCACCGGCTACATTACTGGCTACTTCTAGAATGACGTCTCTCCTTGTTACCTCGATGACATCACTCAGTCTCCTGTTTCCATGGATCCAGTGTTGCTTTTCGACTGTCTCTGTCTTGGTATATCACCACACCCCCATTTCTGTTGCTGGTTCTTTTTATATTCTTCAACGGCCTGTTTTTATCTTTCTGGTTGGAGAAGAAATAATAAAGGAAATGGGAAAACTAGAAGAAAGAAGAAGAAAAACGAAAAGAAGAGGAAAAAATAACGAAATGAAAGAAGAAGCTGGAAAAAGTAAGAAGAGAAATAATGCAGAAAGGAAGGAGAGGACAGATTAAAGATGAAGAAATGAGAAGTAAGAAATATAACAAGAAGGAAGAGGTGGAAGGACGAAGAAGATTCCGAGAGAAAGGGATAAGAAGGAAAATAAGAAAAACAATATAATAAGGAGGAAAATAATAAAGGAAATTATGGGATGGAAGAAACAAGTGCAGGAATGAGGAACAAAGAAAGAAAGAGGAAGGAAAATAAGAAAAACAATATAATAAGGAGGAAAATAATAAAGGAAATTATGGGATAGAAGAAACAAGTGCAGGAATGAGGAACAAAGAAAGAAAGAAGAAGGAAAATAAGAAAAACAATATAATAAGGAGGAAAATAATAAAGGAAATTATGGGATGGAAGAAACAAGTGCAGGAATGAGGAACAAAGAAAGAAAGAAAGAAAGAAAGAAGAAAAATAAGTAAAAAAATAACAAAAACAAAAAGAAAGTTAAAAATAAAGAAAAATGAGGATAAATAAGGAAAACAAAAAATGTAATAAGAATGAATGTGAAAGAAGAAAAATATTAAAGGAAGAAGTAAGGAAAAGAGTTTTGGAAAATGGAAGAGAAGGAAGAAAAGGAAAGAAGAGAAAGAATATTTAAAAATAAATCAATGAAAGAGAACATTACAACCGTGTCTAACAATGTTCTTATTTTGACAGATCATCTTGTTATTCCGAAACCCAAAAGACGTATGCGTATCTTACTACAACTTCTACAAAAGTAGTTCCTCGTTCGGGGACTTCCGGGGCGACTGGGCAGAGTTCCTGGAAATGTTCACAGAAGGTTACGGTGAGTTTGACGTCACACGTTTATCACAGGTTATGACGTCACAGGATTAGCACACGTTTTGACGTCACAGGTTTAGCACAGGTTTTAAACTGAAGCGTTGCAGGACACCTCTAAACACTTCCGGAAATCACAAGCAAAGAAACGCTGGACACGTTTCGACTTCCGGTCAGAAGAATAGATCACATGAGAAAAACTTCCGGCCAAGCGGCGAGATTAAAGGGTTAGCAACATCCGGTCGAGACCCAAACTTATAGACCAATCGGAGGTAGACAGACACTGTAGTTAACACCAATCGGTGGCAATTATATTGTTAATATGCAATGGAGCTTAAACAGTATACTAGCTAACGTCCTCATCTCAAGACCTCTTTCAATCTAAGTAATATAGTGACAACTAGTCCGTTTGACTAGTAAACAATCATCATTTTTTGGCCATGTAATGAGAAGGGAACAGCTGGAATATATTGTAACAAATGGAAAAATTGAGGGACAAAGAGATAGAGGGAAGCAAAGAGAAAAGATACTAGACAGCTTAAGAGAATGTCTTGGCAGAAGGTCAACAACAGAAATGATAAATAGCTGCCGAGATCGAAAGTTGTGGGAGACATGATCACCTAGGCCAGTAGGCCCGGTACTTGATGATGATGATGATGATGATGATGATGATGATGATGATGATGATGATGATGATGATGATGACGAGTCCGTTTGACGAGATATGTTTACGGTTAGACTTATGTCGTAGAAGTTAGAATCAAGTCTATACAAGAAAAGTAACGATGTACGATCTGTTACAATTTGGCTATCAGCAGTCGCCTATGATTGTAAACAATCGACCCAACATAGAAGTGTATCAGAGAATCTAGATGGGAGAACATACGAACGGAACTTTTCTAGACATGAGAATTTGTTGAAATACAAGTAGTCGACTTGAAACAAGAAAAATAGTTCTTAAATGTTATGTAGAGCCAGTCTTAACATATGGATGTGAATCATAGACAATAGGACAACAGATAAGAAAATCACTGGAGTCTGTAGAAATGTGGTTTTACAGAAGAATGTTGAGAATACCATGGACAGCTAAGAAGAGTAATGAAAACGTTCTGAAAGAGGTCAAAGCAAAAAGAGAGCTAATTTCCAATATTAGGAAGAAACAATCATCATTGTTTGGCCATGTAATGAGAAGAGAACAACTGGAATATATTGTAACAACTGGGAAAATTGAGGGACGAAGAGATAGAGGGAAGCAAAGAAAAAAGATACCAGACAGCTTAAGAGAATGGCTTGGCAGAAGGTCAACAACAGAAATGATAAATAACTGTCGAAATCGAAAGTTGTGGAGAGACATGATCACCTACGCCAGCAGGCTCGGTTCTTGTTTATAATGACAAGTTCACAAGAAGTTGATATGTTGATATGTTGATATCATGTTTGATAATGTGATTAACGACTTCATTGGTGACCATTTATCAACCTCAACAAACATGTTTACAGTACGACCTGGTAGTTCTTGACCTTTCACATCTAGAGAGAGAACTGCCTTTAGTCCAGATGATTGGACTTCACAATAACAAATAACAAATAACAAATAACAAAAGCTGGTTTCTCTGGCAACCAGAATAACTTCCGCCGATGTTTACTTTATCTCCCTTTGTTCACAGCTGAAGTCGGCAACCTTCTTTGTCTACGGCTAAATCAACAGCCTTATTTATGCCCGGCTACAATCGACAACATCATCTGTACAAGGCTACAGTCGACAACATCATCTGTGCATGACTTCTGTCGACAGCATCATCTGTACAAGGTTACAGTCGACAACATCATCTGTACAAGGCTACAGTCGACAACATCATCTGTACAAGGCTACAGTCGACAACATCATCTGTACAAGGCTACAGTCGACAACATCATCTGTACAAGGTTACAGTCGACAACATCATCTGTGCATGACTTCTGTCGACAACATCATCTGTGCATGACTTCTGTCGACAACATCATCTGTACAAGGCTCCAGTCGACAACATCATCTGTACAAGGCTCCAATCGACAACATCATCTGTGCATGGTTACAGTCGACAACATCATCTATTCAAGGCTACAGTCAACAACATCGTCTATTCAAGGCTACAGTCGACAACATCATCTATACAAGGCTACAGTCGACAACGTTATCTGTGCAAAGCTACAGTCGACAACACCATGTGTACAAGGTTATAGTCGACAACATCATCTGTGCAAAGAAACAGTCGACAACATCATCTATACAAGGCTATAGTCGACAACATCATCTGTACAGGGCTACAGTTGGCAACATCATATGTACAAGGCTCCAGTCGACAACATCATCTGTGCATGGTTACAGTCGACAACATCATCTATTCAAGGTTACAGTCGACAACATCATCTGTACAAGGCTACAGTCGACAACATCATCTGTGCATGGTTACAGTCGACAACATCATCTGTGCATGGTTACAGTCGACAACATCATCTGTGCATGGTTACAGTCGACAACATCATCTGTGCATGGTTACAGTCGACAACATCATCTGTGTATGGCTACAGTCGACAACATCATCTGTACAAGGTTACAGTCGACAACATCATCTGTACAAGGCTACAGTCGACAACATCATCTGTGCATGGCTACAGTCGACAACATCATCTATTCAAGGCTACAGTCGACAACATCTTCTATTCAAGGCTACAGTCGGCAACATCATCTATTCAAGGCTACAGTCGACAACATCATCTATTCAAGGCTACAGTCGACAACATCATCTATTCAAGGCTACAGTCGACAACATCATCTATTCAAGGTTACAGTCGACAACATCATCTATACAAGGCTACAGTCGACAACATCATCTGTGCATGGTTACAGTCGACAACATCATATGTACATGGTTACAGTCGACAACATCATCTGTGCATGGTTACAGTCGACAACATCATCTGTGTATGGCTACAGTCGACAACATCATCTGTACAAGGTTACAGTCGACAACATCATCTGTACAAGGCTACAGTCGACAACATCATCTGTGCATGGCTACAGTCGACAACATCATCTATTCAAGGCTACAGTCGACAACATCTTCTATTCAAGGCTACAGTCGACAACATCATCTGTTCAAGGCTACAGTCGACAACATCATCTATTCAAGGCTACAGTCGACAACATCATCTATTCAAGGCTACAGTCGACAACATCATCTATTCAAGGTTACAGTCGACAACATCATCTATACAAGGCTACAGTCGACAACATCATCTGTGCATGGTTACAGTCGACAACATCATATGTACATGGTTACAGTCGACAACATCATATGTACAAGGCTACAGTCGGCAACATCATCTATGCATGGCTACAGTCGACAACATCATATGTACATGGTTACAGTCGACAACATCATATGTACAAGGCTACAGTCGGCAACATCATCTATTCAAGGCTACAGTCGACAACATCATCTATTCAAGGCTACAGTCGACAACATCATCTATTCAAGGTTACAGTCGACAACATCATCTATACAAGGCTACAGTCGACAACATCATCTGTGCATGGTTACAGTCGACAACATCATCTGTGCATGGTTACAGTCGACAACATCATCTGTGCATGGTTACAGTCGACAACATCATCTGTGCATGGTTACAGTCGACAACATCATCTGTGTATGGCTACAGTCGACAACATCATCTGTACAAGGTTACAGTCGACAACATCATCTGTACAAGGCTACAGTCGACAACATCATCTGTGCATGGCTACAGTCGACAACATCATCTATTCAAGGCTACAGTCGACAACATCTTCTATTCAAGGCTACAGTCGGCAACATCATCTATTCAAGGCTACAGTCGACAACATCATCTATTCAAGGCTACAGTCGACAACATCATCTATTCAAGGCTACAGTCGACAACATCATCTATTCAAGGCTACAGTCGACAACATCATATGTACAAGGCTACAGTCGGCAACATCATCTGTGCATGGTTACAGTCGACAACATCATATGTACATGGTTACAGTCGACAACATCATATGTACAAGGCTACAGTCGGCAACATCATCTATTCAAGGCTACAGTCGACAACATCATCTATTCAAGGCTACAGTCGACAACATCATCTGTGCATGGTTACAGTCGACAGCATCATCTATACAAGGCTACAGTCGGCAACGTTATCTGTGCAAGGCTACAGTCGACAACACCATGTGTACAAGGCACAGTCGGCAACATCATGTGTACGAGGCTACTGTCGGCAACATCAACTATATAAGGCTACAGTCGGCAACATCAACCATACAAGGCTACAGCCGGCAACATCAACTATACAAGGCTGCAGTCGACAACGTCATCTGTGCAAGGCTACAGTCGGGAACATCATGTGTACAAGGCTACAGTCGACAACATCATTTGTGCAAGGCTACAATCGGCAACATCATCTATACAAGGCTACAGTCGACAACATCATTTGTGCAAGGCTACAATCGGCAACATCATCTATACAAGGCTACAGTCGAAAACATCATTTGTGCAAGGCTACAATCGGCAACATCATGTGTACGAGGCTACAGTCGACAACATCATTTGTGCAAGGCTACAATCGGCAACATCATGTGTACAAGGCTACAACCGACAACATCATTTGTGCAAGGCTACAATCGGCAACATCATGTGTGCAAGACTACAGTCGACAACATCATTTATATAAGGCTACAGTCGACAACATCAACTATACAAGGCTACAATCGGCAACATCATCTATACAAGGCTACAGTCGGCAACATCATCTGTGCAAGGCTACAGTCGGCAACATCATGTGTGCAAGGCTACAGTCGGCAACATCAACTATATAAGGCTACAGTAGGCAACATCATATATATAAGGCTACAGTAGGCAACATCAACTATACAAGGCTACAGTCGGCAACATCATCTATATAAGGCTACAGTAGGCAACATCAACTATACAAGGCTACATTTGACAACATCAGCTATAAAAGACTACAGACGGCAACATCAACTATACAAGGCTACAGTCGGCAACATCAACTATACAAGGCTACAGTCGGCAACATCAACTATACAAGGCTACAGTCGGCAACATCATGTGTACAATGCTACTGACGACAACATCAACTATATAAGGCTACAGTCGACAACATCAACTATATAAGGCTACAGTCGGCAACATCAACTATACAAGGCTACAGTCGGCAACATCAACTATACAAGGCTACAGTCGACAACATCATCTGTGCAAGGCTACAGTCGGGAACATCATGTGTACAAGGCTACAGTCGGCAACATCATCTGTGCAAGGCTACAGTCGGCAACATCATCTGTGCAAGGCTACGGTCGGCAACATCATCTGTGCTAGTCAATAGTTCGACAACATCATCTGTGCGAGTCAATAGTCGACATCATCATTTGTGCCAGGCAATAGTCGACAACATCATCTGTGCAAAGATACAGTCAACAACATTACCTGTGCTAGGCAATAGTCGACAACATCATCTGTGCTAGGCAATATTCGACATCATCATCTGTGCTAGGCAATAGTCGACAACATCATCTGTGCTAGGCAATATTCGACTACATCATCTGTGCTAGGCAACAGTCGACAACATCATCTGTGCTAGGCAATAATCGACATCATCATCTGTGCTAGGCAATAGTCGACAACATCATCTGTGCTAGGCAATAATCGACAACATCATCTGTGCTAGGCAACAGTCGACAACATCATCTGTGCTAGGCAATAATCGACAAAATCATCTGTGCTAGGCAACAGTCGACAACATCACATGTGCTAGGCAATAATCGACATCATCATCTGTGCTAGGCAACAGTCGACAACATCACATGTGCTAGGCAATAATCGACATCATCATCTGTGCTAGGCAATAGTCGACAACATCATCTGTGCTAGGCAACAGTCGACAACATCACCTGTGCTAGGCAATAGTCGACAACATCACCTGTGCTAGGCAATAGTCGACAACATCATCTGTGCTAGGCAACAGTCGACAACATCACCTGTGCTAGGCAATAGTCGACAACATCATCTGTGCTAGGCAACAGTCGACAACATCACCTGTGCTAGGCAATAGTCGACAACATCATCTGTGCTAGGCAATAATCGACAACATCACCTGTGCTAGGCAATAATCGACAACATCATCTGTGCTAGGCAACAGTCGACAACATCACCTGTGCTAGGCAACAGTCGACAACATCATCTGTGCTAGGCAATAGTCGACAACATCATCTGTGCTAGGCAACAGTCGACAGCATCATCTGTGCTAGGCAACAGTCGACAACATCATCTGTGCTAGGCAACAGTCGACATCATCATCTGTGCTAGGCAACAGTCGACAACATCATCTGTGCTAGGCAACAGTCGACAACATCACCTGTGCTAGGCAATAGTCGACAACATCATCTGTGCTAGGCAATAGTCGACAACATCATCTGTGCTAGGCAATAATCGACAACATCATCTGTGCTAGGCAACAGTCGACAACATCACCTGTGCTAGGCAACAGTCGACAACATCATCTGTGCTAGGCAATAGTCGACAACATCATCTGTGCTAGGCAACAGTCGACATCATCATCTGTGCTAGGCAACAGTCGACAACATCATCTGTGCTAGGCAACAATCGACAACATCATCTGTGCTAGGCAATAGTCGACATCATCATCTGTGCTAGGCAACAGTCGACAACATCATCTGTGCTAGGCAACAATCGACAACATCATCTGTGCTAGGCAATAGTCGACAACATCATCTGTGCTAGGCAACAGTCGACAACATCACCTGTGCTAGGCAACAGTCGACAACATCATCTGTGCTAGGCAATAGTCGACAACATCACCTGTGCTAGGCAATAGTCGACAACATCACCTGTGCTAGGCAATAGTCGACAACATCACCTGTGCTAGGCAATAGTCGACAACATCACCTGTGCTAGGCAATAGTCGACAACATCACCTGTGCTAGGCAATTGTCGACAACATCATCTGTGCTAGGCAATAGTCGACAACATCATCTGTGCTAGGCAATAGTCGACAACATCATCTGTGCTAGGCAATAGTCGACAACATCATCTGTGCTAGGCAACAGTCGACAACATCATCTGTGCTAGGCAATAGTCGACAACATCATCTGTGCTAGGCAATAGTCGACAACATCATCTGTGCTAGGCAATAGTCGACAACATCATCTGTGCTAGGCAACAGTCGACAACATCATCTGTGCTAGGCAATAGTCGACAACATCATCTGTGCTAGGCAACAGTCGACAACATCACCTGTGCTAGGCAATAGTCGACAACATCATCTGTGCTAGGCAATAGTCGACAACATCACCTGTGCTAGGCAACAGTCGACAACATCATCTGTGCTAGGCAATAGTCGACAACATCACCTGTGCTAGGCAATAGTCGACAACATCATCTGTGCTAGGCAATAGTCGACAACATCACCTGTGCTAGGCAATAGTCGACAACATCATCTGTGCTAGGCAATAGTCGACAACATCATCTGTGCTAGGCAATAGTCGACAACATCACCTGTGCTAGGCAATAGTCGACAACATCACCTGTGCTAGGCAATAGTCGACAACATCACCTGTGCTAGGCAATAGTCGACAACATCACCTGTGCTAGGCAATAGTCGACAACATCATCTGTGCTAGGCAATAGTCGACAACATCATCTGTGCTAGGCAACAGTCGACAACATCATCTGTGCTAGGCAACAGTCGACAACATCATCTGTGCTAGGCAACAGTCGACAACATCACCTGTGCTAGGCAACAGTCGACAACATCATCTGTGCTAGGCAACAGTCGACAACATCACCTGTGCTAGGCAACAGTCGACAACATCACCTGTGCTAGGCAACAGTCGACAACATCACCTGTGCTAGGCAATAGTCGACAACATCACCTGTGCTAGGCAATAGTCGACAACCTCACCTGTGCTAGGCAATAGTCGACAACATCACCTGTGCTAGGCAACAGTCGACAACATCACCTGTGCTAGGCAATAGTCGACAACATCACCTGTGCTAGGCAACAGTCGACAACATCATCTGTGCTAGGCAACAGTCGACAACATCATCTGTGCTAGGCAATAGTCGACAACATCACCTGTGCTAGGCAATAGTCGACAACATCACCTGTGCTAGGCAATAGTCGACAACATCACCTGTGCTAGGCAATAGTCGACAACATCACCTGTGCTAGGCAATAGTCGACAACATCACCTGTGCTAGGCAACAGTCGACAACATCATCTGTGCTAGGCAACAGTCGACAACATCATCTGTGCTAGGCAATAATCGACAACATCATCTGTGCTAGGCAGTAGTCGACAACATCACCTGTGCTAGGCAATAGTCGACAACATCACCTGTGCTAGGCAATAGTCGACAACATCACCTGTGCTAGGCAATAGTCGACAACATCATCTGTGCTAGGCAATAGTCGACAACATCATCTGTGCTAGGCAATAGTCGACAACATCACCTGTGCTAGGCAACAGTCGACAACATCACCAGTGCTAGGCAACAGTCGACAACATCACATGTGCTAGGCAACAGTCGACAACATCATCTGTGCTAGGCAATAATCGACAACATCATCTGTGCTAGGCAATAGTCGACAACATCATCTGTGCTAGGCAACAGTCGACAACATCACCTGTGCTAGGCAATAATCGACAACATCACCTGTGCTAGGCAATAATCGACAACATCACCTGTGCTAGGCAACAGTCGACAACATCACCTGTGCTAGGCAACAGTCGACAACATCACCTGTGCTAGGCAACAGTCGACAACATCACCTGTGCTAGGCAATAGTCGACAACATCACCTGTGCTAGGCAACAGTCGACAACATCACCTGTGCTAGGCAATAATCGACAACATCACCTGTGCTAGGCAACAGTCGACAACATCACCTGTGCTAGGCAATAATCGACAACATCACCTGTGCTAGGCAACAGTCGACAACATCACCTGTGCTAGGCAATAATCGACAACATCACCTGTGCTAGGCAACAGTCGACAACATCATCTGTGCTAGGCAACAGTCAACAACATCACCTGTGCTAGGCAATAATCGACAACATCACCTGTGCTAGGCAACAGTCGACAACATCATCTGTGCTAGGCAACAGTCGACAACATCATCTGTGCTAGGCAACAGTCGACAACATCATCTGTGCTAGGCAACAGTCGACAACATCATCTGTGCTAGGCAACAGTCGACAACATCATCTGTGCTAGGCAATAGTCGACAACATCATCTGTGCTAGGCAACAGTCGACAACATCATCTGTGCTAGGCAATAGTCGACAACATCACCTGTGCTAGGCAATAATCGACATCATCTGTGCTAGGCAATAGTCGACAACATCATCTGTGCTAGGCAACAGTCGACAACATCATCTGTGCTAGGCAATAGTCGACAACATCATCTGTGCTAGGCAATAGTCGACAACATCATCTGTACTAGGCAATAGTCGACAACATCATCTGTACTAGGCAATAGTCGACAACATCATCTGTGCTAGGCAATAGTCGACAACATCATCTGTGCTAGGCAATAGTCGACAACATCACCTGTGCTAGGCAATAGTCGACAACATCATCTGTGCTAGGCAATAGTCGACAACATCACCTGTGCTAGGCAACAGTCGACAACATCATCTGTGCTAGGCAATAGTCGACAACATCACCTGTGCTAGGCAACAGTCGACAACATCACCTGTGCTAGGCAATAATCGACAACATCACCTGTGCTAGGCAACAGTCGACAACATCACCTGTGCTAGGCAATAATCGACAACATCACCTGTGCTAGGCAACAGTCGACAACATCACCTGTGCTAGGCAATAATCGACAACATCACCTGTGCTAGGCAACAGTCGACAACATCACCTGTGCTAGGCAATAATCGACAACATCACCTGTGCTAGGCAACAGTCGACAACATCATCTGTGCTAGGCAACAGTCGACAACATCACCTGTGCTAGGCAATAATCGACAACATCACCTGTGCTAGGCAACAGTCGACAACATCATCTGTGCTAGGCAACAGTCGACAACATCATCTGTGCTAGGCAATAGTCGACAACATCATCTGTACTAGGCAATAGTCGACAACATCACCTGTGCTAGGCAACAGTCGACAACATCATCTGTACTAGGCAACAGTCGACAACATCATCTGTGCTAGGCAACAGTCGACAACATCATCTGTGCTAGGCAACAGTCGACAACATCATCTGTGCTAGGCAACAGTCGACAACATCATCTGTGCTAGGCAACAGTCGACAACATCATCTGTGCTAGGCAATAGTCGACAACATCATCTGTACTAGGCAACAGTCGACAACATCATCTGTGCTAGGCAATAGTCGACAACATCATCTGTACTAGGCAACAGTCGACAACATCATCTGTGCTAGGCAATAGTCGACAACATCATCTGTACTAGGCAACAGTCGACAACATCATCTGTGCTAGGCAATAGTCGACAACATCATCTGTACTAGGCAATAGTCGACAACATCATCTGTGCTAGGCAATAGTCGACAACATCACCTGTGCTAGGCAATAGTCGACAACATCACCTGTGCTAGGCAACAGTCGACAACATCATCTGTGCTAGGCAATAGTCGACAACATCACCTGTGCTAGGCAATAGTCGACAACATCATCTGTGCTAGGCAACAGTCGACAACATCATCTGTGCTAGGCAATAGTCGACAACATCACCTGTGCTAGGCAACAGTCGACAACATCATCTGTGCTAGGCAATAGTCGACAACATCACCTGTGCTAGGTAATAGTCGACAACATCACCTGTGCTAGGCAATAGTCGACAACATCACCTGTGCTAGGCAATAGTCGACAACATCACCTGTGCTAGGCAATAGTCGACAACATCATCTGTGCTAGGCAATAGTCGACAACATCATCTGTGCTAGGCAATAGTCGACAACATCACCTGTGCTAGGCAATAGTCGACAACATCATCTGTGCTAGGCAATAGTCGACAACATCACCTGTGCTAGGCAATAGTCGACAACATCATCTGTGCTAGGCAATAGTCGACAACATCATCTGTGCTAGGCAATAGTCGACAACATCACCTGTGCTAGGCAATAGTCGACAACATCATCTGTGCTAGGCAATAGTCGACAACATCATCTGTGCTAGGCAATAGTCGACAACATCACCTGTGCTAGGCAATAGTCGACAACATCATCTGTGCTAGGCACTAGTCGACAACATCATCTGTGCTAGGCAATAGTCGACAACATCACCTGTGCTAGGCAATAGTCGACAACATCATCTGTACTAGGCAATAGTCGACAACATCATCTGTACTAGGCAATAGTCGACAACATCATCTGTACTAGGCAATAGTCGACAACATCATCTGTACTAGGCAATAGTCGACAACATCATCTGTGCTAGGCAATAGTCGACAACATCATCTGTGCTAGGCAATAGTCGACAACATCACCTGTGCTAGGCAATAGTCGACAACATCACCTGTGCTAGGCAATAGTCGACAACATCACCTGTGCTAGGCAATAGTCGACAACATCATCTGTACAAGGCTACAGTCGACAACATCATCTGTGCATGGTTACAGTCGACAACATCATCTGTGCATGGTTACAGTCGACAACATCATCTGTGCATGGTTACAGTCGACAACATCATCTGTGCATGGTTACAGTCGACAACATCATCTGTGTATGGCTACAGTCGACAACATCATCTGTACAAGGTTACAGTCGACAACATCATCTGTACAAGGCTACAGTCGACAACATCATCTGTGCATGGCTACAGTCGACAACATCATCTATTCAAGGCTACAGTCGACAACATCTTCTATTCAAGGCTACAGTCGGCAACATCATCTATTCAAGGCTACAGTCGACAACATCATCTATTCAAGGCTACAGTCGACAACATCATCTATTCAAGGCTACAGTCGACAACATCATCTATTCAAGGTTACAGTCGACAACATCATCTATACAAGGCTACAGTCGACAACATCATCTGTGCATGGTTACAGTCGACAACATCATATGTACATGGTTACAGTCGACAACATCATCTGTGCATGGTTACAGTCGACAACATCATCTGTGTATGGCTACAGTCGACAACATCATCTGTACAAGGTTACAGTCGACAACATCATCTGTACAAGGCTACAGTCGACAACATCATCTGTGCATGGCTACAGTCGACAACATCATCTATTCAAGGCTACAGTCGACAACATCTTCTATTCAAGGCTACAGTCGGCAACATCATCTATTCAAGGCTACAGTCGACAACATCATCTATTCAAGGCTACAGTCGACAACATCATCTATTCAAGGCTACAGTCGACAACATCATCTATTCAAGGTTACAGTCGACAACATCATCTATACAAGGCTACAGTCGACAACATCATCTGTGCATGGTTACAGTCGACAACATCATATGTACATGGTTACAGTCGACAACATCATATGTACAAGGCTACAGTCGGCAACATCATCTGTGCATGGCTACAGTCGACAACATCATATGTACATGGTTACAGTCGACAACATCATATGTACAAGGCTACAGTCGGCAACATCATCTATTCAAGGCTACAGTCGACAACATCATCTATTCAAGGCTACAGTCGACAACATCATCTATTCAAGGTTACAGTCGACAACATCATCTATACAAGGCTACAGTCGACAACATCATCTGTGCATGGTTACAGTCGACAACATCATCTGTGCATGGTTACAGTCGACAACATCATCTGTGCATGGTTACAGTCGACAACATCATCTGTGCATGGTTACAGTCGACAACATCATCTGTGTATGGCTACAGTCGACAACATCATCTGTACAAGGTTACAGTCGACAACATCATCTGTACAAGGCTACAGTCGACAACATCATCTGTGCATGGCTACAGTCGACAACATCATCTATTCAAGGCTACAGTCGACAACATCTTCTATTCAAGGCTACAGTCGGCAACATCATCTATTCAAGGCTACAGTCGACAACATCATCTATTCAAGGCTACAGTCGACAACATCATCTATTCAAGGCTACAGTCGACAACATCATCTATTCAAGGCTACAGTCGACAACATCATATGTACAAGGCTACAGTCGGCAACATCATCTGTGCATGGTTACAGTCGACAACATCATATGTACATGGTTACAGTCGACAACATCATATGTACAAGGCTACAGTCGGCAACATCATCTATTCAAGGCTACAGTCGACAACATCATCTATTCAAGGCTACAGTCGACAACATCATCTGTGCATGGTTACAGTCGACAGCATCATCTATACAAGGCTACAGTCGGCAACGTTATCTGTGCAAGGCTACAGTCGACAACACCATGTGTACAAGGCACAGTCGGCAACATCATGTGTACGAGGCTACTGTCGGCAACATCAACTATATAAGGCTACAGTCGGCAACATCAACCATACAAGGCTACAGCCGGCAACATCAACTATACAAGGCTGCAGTCGACAACGTCATCTGTGCAAGGCTACAGTCGGGAACATCATGTGTACAAGGCTACAGTCGACAACATCATTTGTGCAAGGCTACAATCGGCAACATCATCTATACAAGGCTACAGTCGACAACATCATTTGTGCAAGGCTACAATCGGCAACATCATCTATACAAGGCTACAGTCGAAAACATCATTTGTGCAAGGCTACAATCGGCAACATCATGTGTACGAGGCTACAGTCGACAACATCATTTGTGCAAGGCTACAATCGGCAACATCATGTGTACAAGGCTACAACCGACAACATCATTTGTGCAAGGCTACAATCGGCAACATCATGTGTGCAAGACTACAGTCGACAACATCATTTATATAAGGCTACAGTCGACAACATCAACTATACAAGGCTACAATCGGCAACATCATCTATACAAGGCTACAGTCGGCAACATCATCTGTGCAAGGCTACAGTCGGCAACATCATGTGTGCAAGGCTACAGTCGGCAACATCAACTATATAAGGCTACAGTAGGCAACATCATATATATAAGGCTACAGTAGGCAACATCAACTATACAAGGCTACAGTCGGCAACATCATCTATATAAGGCTACAGTAGGCAACATCAACTATACAAGGCTACATTTGACAACATCAGCTATAAAAGACTACAGACGGCAACATCAACTATACAAGGCTACAGTCGGCAACATCAACTATACAAGGCTACAGTCGGCAACATCAACTATACAAGGCTACAGTCGGCAACATCATGTGTACAATGCTACTGACGACAACATCAACTATATAAGGCTACAGTCGACAACATCAACTATATAAGGCTACAGTCGGCAACATCAACTATACAAGGCTACAGTCGGCAACATCAACTATACAAGGCTACAGTCGACAACATCATCTGTGCAAGGCTACAGTCGGGAACATCATGTGTACAAGGCTACAGTCGGCAACATCATCTGTGCAAGGCTACAGTCGGCAACATCATCTGTGCAAGGCTACGGTCGGCAACATCATCTGTGCTAGTCAATAGTTCGACAACATCATCTGTGCGAGTCAATAGTCGACATCATCATTTGTGCCAGGCAATAGTCGACAACATCATCTGTGCAAAGATACAGTCAACAACATTACCTGTGCTAGGCAATAGTCGACAACATCATCTGTGCTAGGCAATATTCGACATCATCATCTGTGCTAGGCAATAGTCGACAACATCATCTGTGCTAGGCAATATTCGACTACATCATCTGTGCTAGGCAACAGTCGACAACATCATCTGTGCTAGGCAATAATCGACATCATCATCTGTGCTAGGCAATAGTCGACAACATCATCTGTGCTAGGCAATAATCGACAACATCATCTGTGCTAGGCAACAGTCGACAACATCATCTGTGCTAGGCAATAATCGACAAAATCATCTGTGCTAGGCAACAGTCGACAACATCACATGTGCTAGGCAATAATCGACATCATCATCTGTGCTAGGCAACAGTCGACAACATCACATGTGCTAGGCAATAATCGACATCATCATCTGTGCTAGGCAATAGTCGACAACATCATCTGTGCTAGGCAACAGTCGACAACATCACCTGTGCTAGGCAATAGTCGACAAACATCACCTGTGCTAGGCAATAGTCGACAACATCATCTGTGCTAGGCAACAGTCGACAACATCACCTGTGCTAGGCAATAGTCGACAACATCATCTGTGCTAGGCAACAGTCGACAACATCACCTGTGCTAGGCAATAGTCGACAACATCATCTGTGCTAGGCAATAATCGACAACATCACCTGTGCTAGGCAATAATCGACAACATCATCTGTGCTAGGCAACAGTCGACAACATCACCTGTGCTAGGCAACAGTCGACAACATCATCTGTGCTAGGCAATAGTCGACAACATCATCTGTGCTAGGCAACAGTCGACAGCATCATCTGTGCTAGGCAACAGTCGACAACATCATCTGTGCTAGGCAACAGTCGACATCATCATCTGTGCTAGGCAACAGTCGACAACATCATCTGTGCTAGGCAACAGTCGACAACATCACCTGTGCTAGGCAATAGTCGACAACATCATCTGTGCTAGGCAATAGTCGACAACATCATCTGTGCTAGGCAATAATCGACAACATCATCTGTGCTAGGCAACAGTCGACAACATCACCTGTGCTAGGCAACAGTCGACAACATCATCTGTGCTAGGCAATAGTCGACAACATCATCTGTGCTAGGCAACAGTCGACATCATCATCTGTGCTAGGCAACAGTCGACAACATCATCTGTGCTAGGCAACAATCGACAACATCATCTGTGCTAGGCAATAGTCGACATCATCATCTGTGCTAGGCAACAGTCGACAACATCATCTGTGCTAGGCAACAATCGACAACATCATCTGTGCTAGGCAATAGTCGACAACATCATCTGTGCTAGGCAACAGTCGACAACATCACCTGTGCTAGGCAACAGTCGACAACATCATCTGTGCTAGGCAATAGTCGACAACATCACCTGTGCTAGGCAATAGTCGACAACATCACCTGTGCTAGGCAATAGTCGACAACATCACCTGTGCTAGGCAATAGTCGACAACATCACCTGTGCTAGGCAATAGTCGACAACATCACCTGTGCTAGGCAATTGTCGACAACATCATCTGTGCTAGGCAATAGTCGACAACATCATCTGTGCTAGGCAATAGTCGACAACATCATCTGTGCTAGGCAATAGTCGACAACATCATCTGTGCTAGGCAACAGTCGACAACATCATCTGTGCTAGGCAATAGTCGACAACATCATCTGTGCTAGGCAATAGTCGACAACATCATCTGTGCTAGGCAATAGTCGACAACATCATCTGTGCTAGGCAACAGTCGACAACATCATCTGTGCTAGGCAATAGTCGACAACATCATCTGTGCTAGGCAACAGTCGACAACATCACCTGTGCTAGGCAATAGTCGACAACATCATCTGTGCTAGGCAATAGTCGACAACATCACCTGTGCTAGGCAACAGTCGACAACATCATCTGTGCTAGGCAATAGTCGACAACATCACCTGTGCTAGGCAATAGTCGACAACATCATCTGTGCTAGGCAATAGTCGACAACATCACCTGTGCTAGGCAATAGTCGACAACATCATCTGTGCTAGGCAATAGTCGACAACATCATCTGTGCTAGGCAATAGTCGACAACATCACCTGTGCTAGGCAATAGTCGACAACATCACCTGTGCTAGGCAATAGTCGACAACATCACCTGTGCTAGGCAATAGTCGACAACATCACCTGTGCTAGGCAATAGTCGACAACATCATCTGTGCTAGGCAATAGTCGACAACATCATCTGTGCTAGGCAACAGTCGACAACATCATCTGTGCTAGGCAACAGTCGACAACATCATCTGTGCTAGGCAACAGTCGACAACATCACCTGTGCTAGGCAACAGTCGACAACATCATCTGTGCTAGGCAACAGTCGACAACATCACCTGTGCTAGGCAACAGTCGACAACATCACCTGTGCTAGGCAACAGTCGACAACATCACCTGTGCTAGGCAATAGTCGACAACATCACCTGTGCTAGGCAATAGTCGACAACCTCACCTGTGCTAGGCAATAGTCGACAACATCACCTGTGCTAGGCAACAGTCGACAACATCACCTGTGCTAGGCAATAGTCGACAACATCACCTGTGCTAGGCAACAGTCGACAACATCATCTGTGCTAGGCAACAGTCGACAACATCATCTGTGCTAGGCAATAGTCGACAACATCACCTGTGCTAGGCAATAGTCGACAACATCACCTGTGCTAGGCAATAGTCGACAACATCACCTGTGCTAGGCAATAGTCGACAACATCACCTGTGCTAGGCAATAGTCGACAACATCACCTGTGCTAGGCAACAGTCGACAACATCATCTGTGCTAGGCAACAGTCGACAACATCATCTGTGCTAGGCAATAATCGACAACATCATCTGTGCTAGGCAGTAGTCGACAACATCACCTGTGCTAGGCAATAGTCGACAACATCACCTGTGCTAGGCAATAGTCGACAACATCACCTGTGCTAGGCAATAGTCGACAACATCATCTGTGCTAGGCAATAGTCGACAACATCATCTGTGCTAGGCAATAGTCGACAACATCACCTGTGCTAGGCAACAGTCGACAACATCACCAGTGCTAGGCAACAGTCGACAACATCACATGTGCTAGGCAACAGTCGACAACATCATCTGTGCTAGGCAATAATCGACAACATCATCTGTGCTAGGCAATAGTCGACAACATCATCTGTGCTAGGCAACAGTCGACAACATCACCTGTGCTAGGCAATAATCGACAACATCACCTGTGCTAGGCAATAATCGACAACATCACCTGTGCTAGGCAACAGTCGACAACATCACCTGTGCTAGGCAACAGTCGACAACATCACCTGTGCTAGGCAACAGTCGACAACATCACCTGTGCTAGGCAATAGTCGACAACATCACCTGTGCTAGGCAACAGTCGACAACATCACCTGTGCTAGGCAATAATCGACAACATCACCTGTGCTAGGCAACAGTCGACAACATCACCTGTGCTAGGCAATAATCGACAACATCACCTGTGCTAGGCAACAGTCGACAACATCACCTGTGCTAGGCAATAATCGACAACATCACCTGTGCTAGGCAACAGTCGACAACATCATCTGTGCTAGGCAACAGTCAACAACATCACCTGTGCTAGGCAATAATCGACAACATCACCTGTGCTAGGCAACAGTCGACAACATCATCTGTGCTAGGCAACAGTCGACAACATCATCTGTGCTAGGCAACAGTCGACAACATCATCTGTGCTAGGCAACAGTCGACAACATCATCTGTGCTAGGCAACAGTCGACAACATCATCTGTGCTAGGCAATAGTCGACAACATCATCTGTGCTAGGCAACAGTCGACAACATCATCTGTGCTAGGCAATAGTCGACAACATCACCTGTGCTAGGCAATAATCGACATCATCTGTGCTAGGCAATAGTCGACAACATCATCTGTGCTAGGCAACAGTCGACAACATCATCTGTGCTAGGCAATAGTCGACAACATCATCTGTGCTAGGCAATAGTCGACAACATCATCTGTACTAGGCAATAGTCGACAACATCATCTGTACTAGGCAATAGTCGACAACATCATCTGTGCTAGGCAATAGTCGACAACATCATCTGTGCTAGGCAATAGTCGACAACATCACCTGTGCTAGGCAATAGTCGACAACATCATCTGTGCTAGGCAATAGTCGACAACATCACCTGTGCTAGGCAACAGTCGACAACATCATCTGTGCTAGGCAATAGTCGACAACATCACCTGTGCTAGGCAACAGTCGACAACATCACCTGTGCTAGGCAATAATCGACAACATCACCTGTGCTAGGCAACAGTCGACAACATCACCTGTGCTAGGCAATAATCGACAACATCACCTGTGCTAGGCAACAGTCGACAACATCACCTGTGCTAGGCAATAATCGACAACATCACCTGTGCTAGGCAACAGTCGACAACATCACCTGTGCTAGGCAATAATCGACAACATCACCTGTGCTAGGCAACAGTCGACAACATCATCTGTGCTAGGCAACAGTCGACAACATCACCTGTGCTAGGCAATAATCGACAACATCACCTGTGCTAGGCAACAGTCGACAACATCATCTGTGCTAGGCAACAGTCGACAACATCATCTGTGCTAGGCAATAGTCGACAACATCATCTGTACTAGGCAATAGTCGACAACATCACCTGTGCTAGGCAACAGTCGACAACATCATCTGTACTAGGCAACAGTCGACAACATCATCTGTGCTAGGCAACAGTCGACAACATCATCTGTGCTAGGCAACAGTCGACAACATCATCTGTGCTAGGCAACAGTCGACAACATCATCTGTGCTAGGCAACAGTCGACAACATCATCTGTGCTAGGCAATAGTCGACAACATCATCTGTACTAGGCAACAGTCGACAACATCATCTGTGCTAGGCAATAGTCGACAACATCATCTGTACTAGGCAACAGTCGACAACATCATCTGTGCTAGGCAATAGTCGACAACATCATCTGTACTAGGCAACAGTCGACAACATCATCTGTGCTAGGCAATAGTCGACAACATCATCTGTACTAGGCAATAGTCGACAACATCATCTGTGCTAGGCAATAGTCGACAACATCACCTGTGCTAGGCAATAGTCGACAACATCACCTGTGCTAGGCAACAGTCGACAACATCATCTGTGCTAGGCAATAGTCGACAACATCACCTGTGCTAGGCAATAGTCGACAACATCATCTGTGCTAGGCAACAGTCGACAACATCATCTGTGCTAGGCAATAGTCGACAACATCACCTGTGCTAGGCAACAGTCGACAACATCATCTGTGCTAGGCAATAGTCGACAACATCACCTGTGCTAGGTAATAGTCGACAACATCACCTGTGCTAGGCAATAGTCGACAACATCACCTGTGCTAGGCAATAGTCGACAACATCACCTGTGCTAGGCAATAGTCGACAACATCATCTGTGCTAGGCAATAGTCGACAACATCATCTGTGCTAGGCAATAGTCGACAACATCACCTGTGCTAGGCAATAGTCGACAACATCATCTGTGCTAGGCAATAGTCGACAACATCACCTGTGCTAGGCAATAGTCGACAACATCATCTGTGCTAGGCAATAGTCGACAACATCATCTGTGCTAGGCAATAGTCGACAACATCACCTGTGCTAGGCAATAGTCGACAACATCATCTGTGCTAGGCAATAGTCGACAACATCATCTGTGCTAGGCAATAGTCGACAACATCACCTGTGCTAGGCAATAGTCGACAACATCATCTGTGCTAGGCACTAGTCGACAACATCATCTGTGCTAGGCAATAGTCGACAACATCACCTGTGCTAGGCAATAGTCGACAACATCATCTGTACTAGGCAATAGTCGACAACATCATCTGTACTAGGCAATAGTCGACAACATCATCTGTACTAGGCAATAGTCGACAACATCATCTGTACTAGGCAATAGTCGACAACATCATCTGTGCTAGGCAATAGTCGACAACATCATCTGTGCTAGGCAATAGTCGACAACATCACCTGTGCTAGGCAATAGTCGACAACATCACCTGTGCTAGGCAATAGTCGACAACATCACCTGTGCTAGGCAATAGTCGACAACATCATCTGTACTAGGCAATAGTCGACAACATCATCTGTGCTAGGCAATAGTCGACAACATCATCTGTACTAGGCAATAGTCGACAACATCACCTGTGCTAGGCAATAGTCGACAACATCATCTGTGCTAGGCAATAGTCGACAACATCATCTGTGCTAGGCAATAGTCGACAACATCACCTGTGCTAGGCAATAGTCGACAACATCATCTGTGCTAGGCAATAGTCGACAACATCATCTGTACTAGGCAACAGTCGACAACATCATCTGTGCTAGGCAATAGTCGACAACATCATCTGTGCTAGGCAATAGTCGACAACATCATCTGTGCTAGGCAATAGTCGACAACATCACCTGTGCTAGGCAATAGTCGACAACATCATCTGTGCTAGGCAATAGTCGACAACATCATCTGTGCTAGGCAATAGTCGACAACATCACCTGTGCTAGGCAATAGTCGACAACATCACCTGTGCTAGGCAATAGTCGACAACATCACCTGTGCTAGGCAATAGTCGACAACATCATCTGTACTAGGCAATAGTCGACAACATCATCTGTGCTAGGCAATAGTCGACAACATCATCTGTGCTAGGCAATAGTCGACAACATCATCTGTGCTAGGCAATAGTCGACAACATCATCTGTGCTAGGCAATAGTCGACAACATCATCTGTGCTAGGCAATAGTCGACAACATCATCCGTACATTCGACATGATCGCCGAAGGCGACACATAGGGAAGTTTTAGTTCTTCACGATTGACAATTTACTGCTAGTTCTTGTAGTTCTTGTAGTTCTTGTAGTTCTTGTAGTTCTTGTAGTTCTTGTAGTTCTTGTAGTTCTTGTAGTTCTTGTAGTTCTTGTAGTTCTTGTAGTTCTTGGTCCCATAGTTGAGCCTTCCCCAGTCATTGTTCTGTGTAGCGATTGTTCTGGTCTGTGTCGATGCCTTTTAGCAGATGGTTTCCACATGAATGCCTGACATGGAAGTCTTTCCTCATTCATTCTCAGCACATGACCGATGTATCTCCAACACCTTCTTCTGATAAAGCTCGACACGTTTTCTTGTTTAGTTTAGTCTCTTATTTGTTATTTTGAAATCTATTCTTTCCAGCGTGTGTTTGAGATCCTACATAGACATTTGTTTTCAAAGATGTCTCTCTCTCTCTCTCTCTCTCTCTCTCTCTCTCTCTGCGATCAAGACTCAATCAGAGTAGGATTCCAGACTCTCTCATGAAGTCAGCTGTCTGTTTAAGCAATTCGATTGCCCATATAGTTTCTTTTCCAGGGAAGTGGGCGTGGACCACATTGCTCTTCTCAGGTCTGTGTACTGGGGGCAATCCTGTAGAACATGTTTTGTAGTCATATTGCCCAGTGTACAGTGACATACGCTGGTTGTACCTATTTTGAATTTGGTGAACATGTGATTTCTCATTCTATTGTGGCCAGTGTGTAGGCGAAGTATGATGACTTGATCCCTCCTTGATAGTTGGTGGTATCCGTCACTCCCGTTATGCTTTGGGTGTTCTCGTTTCCATTTTTCATGGAACTGACCCTTGAGGATGGATTTGGCTTCATCATAACTGAGCGGATGGTTCTCTTGTGGTAATCTCCCTCCCTCTTTAGCTAATTTGTCTGCGCTTTCGTTCCGTGTATATTACAGTGTGATGGTATCCACTGAATGACTACTCTCTGGAAGTTATTGCATACTTGGTCCAGAGTTGTTCTCAAGTCATCTAGCTCACTGCTCCTGGGGATTTTTGGAGCTATTAGGACTGACAGTGCATCAGTCAGAATCACCAATTTATTGTTCATGTTATTTTTGTTTTGAGTAGCCAGTGTTGCAGCATCTCTGATGGCCTCAGTTTTTGCTTTAAAGTTGTTTGAGAATTTCCCAGTAGCTATTGACTTGGTGATCTCGTCCTGATTATTCAGCGTCAAGAACACATCTCCCCCTCCATTTCTGCAAAGACATATAATTTCCTATCTAAAGTATGAGTGGATTTCCAACTTTCACATCCATATGTTAGCACTGGTATCACATCCATATGTTAGCACTGATATCACATATATATGTTAGCACTGGTATCACATCCATATGTTAGCACTGGTATCACATCCATATGTTAGCACTGATATCACATATATATGTTAGCACTGGTATCACATCCATATGTTGTCACTGGTATCACACCCATATGTTAGCACTGATATCACATCCATATGTTAGCACTGGTATTACATCTATATGTTAGCACTGGTATCACATCCATATGTTAGCACTGATATCACATCCATATGTTAGCACTGATATCACATCCATATGTTAGCACTGATATCACATCCATATGTTAGCACTGGTATCACATCCATATGTTAGCACTGGTATCACATCCATATGTTAGCACTGGTATCACATCCATATGTTAGCACTGATATCACATCCATATGTTAGCACTGATATCACATCCATATGTTAGCACTGGTATCACATCCATATGTTAGCACTGGTATCACATCCATATGTTAGCACTGGTATCACATCCATATGTTAGCACTGGTATCACATCCATATGTTAGCACTGGTATCACATCCATATGTTAGCACTGGTATCACATCCATATGTTAGCACTGGTATCACATCCATATGTTAGCACTGGTATCACATCCAAATGTTAGCACTGGTATCGTATCAGATTTGAACAGTCCAAGTTTTGTTCGTTTACTGAGAACTTTGGACCAGTGTGTAGGCTATCTCTGATGTTGCTGGGGTAAGACAAGCTTGGCTGGAATCCCAGCACTGCAGACACACACACACGCACACACACACACAAAATTCTGTCCGTGCTCCTCCATTCTCTTCCCTCCCCAGTGGACCACGGCTCCTGGTTTGACTTCACCGCCAGTTGGTGGCCACGGCGACAACAACACAACATCAAGCTGCTGTTTTATGAGGATCTGAAACAGGTCGGCTTTCTTCTTGCTGCCCATATGTCTACCTAACATTTCTTTATGTCTGAGTGTCTGTCTTCATCTCTCTCTCTGTTTGTCTGTCTAACTCTAGGTCTGTTTGTCTGTCTACCTCTCTTGTCTGTCTGTCTACTTCTCTGTCTGTTTATCTGTCTACCTCACTGTCTGTTATTTTGTCTACTTCTCTGACTATTTGTCTCTCTATTTGTCTGTCTATCTCTGTTTGTCTGTCTACCTCTCTGTTAATCTGTCTACCTCTCTGACTGTTTATCTGTCTACTTCTCTGTTTGTCTGTCTACCTCTCTGAAAGTTTGTCTGTCTACCTCTCTGTCTGTTATTCTGTCTACTTCTCTGACTGTTTGTCTGTCAGTTTGTCTGTCTACCTCTCTGACTGTTTGTCTGTCTACATCTATGTATGTTTGTCAATCAACTTCTCTGTCTATCTGTTTACCTCTCTGACTGTTTGTCTGTCTACATCTATGTCTGTTTATCTGTCTACTTCTCTGACTGTTTGTCTGTCTACTTCTCTGACTGTTTGTCTGTCAACCTCTCTGACTGTTTGTTTGTCAACCTCTCTGACTGTTTGTCTGTCTACTTCTCTGACTGTTTGTCTGTCTACTTCTCTGACTGTTTGTCTGTCTACTTCTCTGACTGTTTGTCTGTCTACTTCTCTGTCTATCTGTTTACCTCTCTGAGGTTTGTCTGTCTAACTCTCTGTTAGTTTGCCTGTCTACCTCTCTGCCTGTTTATCTGTCTACCTCTACCTCTGTGTCTGTTTGTCTATCTACCTCTCTGTCTATCCGTCTACCTCTTTGACTGTTTGTCTGTCTACCTCTCTGTCTGTCTGTCTACTTCTCTGTCTGTCTGTCTACTACTCTGATTATTTGTCTGTTTACCTCTCCGATTGTTTGTCTGTATACTTCTGTCAGTTTGTCTGTTTAGCTCTATATCTGTTGGTCTGGCAACCTCTCTGTCTGTTTATCTGTCTACCTCTCTGATTGTTTGTCTGCCTACCTTTGTGTCTGTTTATCTGTCTACCTCACTGTCTGTTTGTCTGTCTACCTCTCTGTCTGTCTGTCTACCTCTCTGTTTGTCTGTCTACCTCTCTGTCTGTTTGTCTGTCTACCTCTCTGTTTGTCTGTCTACCTCTCTGTCTGTTTGTCTGTCTACCTCTCTGTCTGTCTACCTTTCTGTTTGTCTGTCTTCCTCTCTGTTTGTCTGTCTACCTCTCTGTCTGTTTGTCTGTCTACCTCTCTGTCTGTCTGTCTACCTCTCTGTTTGTCTGTCTACCTCTCTGTTTGTCTGTCTGTCTACCTCTCTGTCTGTCTGTCTACCTCTCTGTTTGTCTGTCTGTCTATCTCTCTGTCTGTCTGTCTGTCTACCTCTCTACCTCTCTGTCTGTTTGTCTGTCTACCTCTCTGTTTGTCTGTCTACCTCTCTGTCTGTTTGTCTGTCTACCTCTCTGTCTGTTTGTCTGTCTACCTCTCTGTTTATCTGTCTACCTCTCTATCTGTTTGTCTGTCTACCTCTCTGTTTATCTGTCTACCTCCTGTTTATCTGTCTAGCTCTCTGTTTGTCTGTCTACCTCTCTGTTTGTCTGTCTACCTCTCTGTTTGTCTGTCTACCTCTCTGTTTGTCTGTCTACCTCTCTGTTTGTCTGTCTACCTCTTTGTTTGTCTGTCCACCTCTCTGTTTATCTGTCTACCTCCCTGTTTGTCTGTCTACCTCTCTGTCTGTTTGTCTGTCTACCTCTCTGTCTGTTTATCTGTCTACCTCTCTGTTTGTCTGTCTACCTCTCTGTTTGTCTGTCTACCTCTCTGTTTGTCTGTCTACCTCTCTGTTTGTCTGTCTACCTCTCTGTTTGTCTGTCTACCTCTCTGTTTATCTGTCTACCTCTCTGTTTGTCTGTCTACCTCTCTGTTTGTCTGTCTACCTCTCTGTCTGTTTGTCTGTCTACCTCTCTGTCTGTTTATCTGTCTACCTCTCTGTTTATCTGTCTACCTCTCTGTTTGTCTGTCTACCTCTCTGTTTTTCTACGTTTCTATTTCTTCACATATTTCATCATCCGCCTGGTCTGGTGTTATTTCGCTGTTAACTTGTCAGTGTTTTATCTACCTCATTTGTCTGTATGTCTGTCTGCCCCTAAGTCTGTATTTTCAATCATTGTTTCTATCTGTATGTCTGACTGCTCGTCTCGTCTGTATTTCAGCCAGTATGTCTGTCTGCCCCTAAGTCTGTATTTTCAATCATTGTTTCTGTCTGTATGTCTGCTAGTGAGTATGTATTTCGGTCTGAGAATCTGTCTCTTCATCTTATCAGTAGTATCACAAACCATCTCATCATCATCATGTGCCATACTGATTGGCGTAGGCGATCATGTCCCTCCACAATCTTCTATCTACAGTACATCGTACCAGTTCTGTTGTTGACTGTTTTCCATGGTATGAAACCAAGCTATCTAGTATCGTCTCTCTTTGTCGTTCACGATCTCTCTTTCCTTTTATTTTGCCAGTTGTGATCAAGTATTCCAATTTTCCTCTTCTCATGATGTACCCGAGAAATGTTGATTGCTTCTTTCTGATGTTTTAGAAGTTCCCTTTTTGTGTTGGCCTCTTTGAGAATTTCCTCATTGGTCTTTTTAGCTGTCCAGGGAACTTTCAACATTCTTCTGAGGAATCTCATCTCTGTGGCCTCTAATTGTCTTTTCATGTGTTTCTTTACTGTCCATCATTCGCTTCCATAGGTCAGAATTGGCTTTATATAGCACCGATGACCTCTCTCACTGCTACTAGTACAAATACTATTACTACAAAACAATTACTACTGCAATAGCCACTACTACAACAACAACAGCAGCTACTACAACAGCAGCTACTACAACAGCTACCACAACTACAACAGCTACTAGAACTATAACAGCTACTACTACTACAACTACAACAGCTACTAGAACTATAACAGCTACTGCTATTACAACTACAAAAGCTACTAGAACTATAACAGCAACTACTACTACAACTAAAACAGCTACTAGAACTATAACAGCTACTACTACTACAACTGCAACAGCTACTAGAACTATAACAGCTACTACTACTACAACTACAACAGCTACTACATCTACAACAGATACTACAACAGCTACTACAACAACTACTGCAACAACACACAATTACTACTACAACTACAACAGCTACTACAACAGCTACTACAACTACTATAGAACAGCTACTACAACTACACCAGTTACTACAACAGCTACTACTGCAACAGTTACTACAACAGTTACTACTACTACAACAGTTACTACTACTACAACAGTTACTACAACAACAACAATTACTACTACAACAGCTACTACAACTACACCATTTACTACAACAGCTACTACTGCAACAGTTACTACAACAGCTACTACAACTGCAACAGCTACTATAACAGCTACTACTACAGCTACTACTACAACATCTACCACTACAACAGCTACTACTGCAACAGTTACTACAACAGTTATTACAACAGCTACTACAACTGCAACAGCTATTACAACTGCAACAGCTACTACAACAGCTACAGCTACTACAACAGCTACTACAACTACAACAGCTACTACAACAGCTTCTACTACAACAGCTACTACAACAGCTACTACTACAACAGCTGCTACACCAACTACTACTACAACAGCTATTACAACTAAAACAGCTACTACAAAAGCTACTACTGCAACAGCTACTACTGCAACAGCTACTGCAACAGCTACTACTACTGCAACAGCTACTACTACTGCAACAGCTACTACAACAGCTACTACAACAACTGCTACTACTACAATAGCTACTACGACAACTGCTACTTCTACAACAGCCACTACAACAGCTATTACAACAACAGCTACTACAACTACTGCTACAACAACAACGACGAATACTACTGCAACAGCTTCTACAACTACTACTACAACTACTACTACTACAACTACTACAACTACTACTACAACTACAACTACTACTACTACCACAACTACTACTTCTGCAACTACTACCACAACTACTATACCACAACTACTATACCACCACAACAACAACTACTGCATCTACGACTACTACAAGTACTACAACTACTACTACAACTACTACTACAACTACTACTTCAACTACTACAACTACTACAACTACTACTACAACAACTACAACTACTACTACAACTACTACAACTACTACTACAACTACTACTACAACAACTACAACTACTACTACAATTACTACGACAACTACTACAACTACTACTACAACAAATACAACTACTACTACAATTACTACGACAACTACTACAACAACTACTACAACAACTACAACTACTACTACAATTACTACGACAACTACTACAACTACTACTACAACTACAACAACTACAACTACAACTACAACTACAACTACTACAACTACTACAACAACTACTACTGCAACTACTACAACAACTACAACAAATACAACTACTACTACTACAACTACTACAACTACTACTACAACTACTACTACAACTACTACTACAACAAATACAACTACTACTACAACTACTACTACAACTACTATAACTACTACTACAACAAATACAACTACTACTACAACTACTACTACAACTACTACTACAACTACTACTACAACAAATACAACTTCTACTACAACTACTACTACAACTACTACTACAACAAATACAACTACTACTACAACTACTACTACAACTACTACTACAACTACTACTACAACTACTACAACTACTGCTACAACAAATACAACTACTACTACAACTACTACAACAACTACTACAACTACTACTACAACTACAACAACTACAACAACTACTACAACTACAACTACTACTACAACTACAACTACTACAACTACTACAACAACTACTACTACAACAACTACTACAACAACTACAACTACTACTACAACTACTACAACTACTACTACTACAACTACTACAACAACTACTACTACAACTACTACAACAACTACTACTATCACAACTACTACAACTACTACAACAACTACTACTATCACAACTACTACAACTACTACTGCAACTATTACTATCACAACTACTGCTACAACTACTACAACTACTACTACAACAGCTACTACTACAACTATTACTACTATAACTACCACTACACCAACTACTACAGCTACAACTACTACTACAACTACTACTACTACAACTACTACTACAAATACTACTACCACAATTATTACTACTACAACTACTACTACTAACACAGCTACTACTACCACTACAACCACCACAACCAGTACTATTGCTTCTATTACTATTGCAACAACTACTACTACAGCAACAACTACTACTACTACAACTACTACTACCACCACAACTACAACACTACAAATGCTACTACTACAACTACAACTACTACTACTACCACAACTACTACCACTATAACTACTACTACCACTACAACTACTAGTACCACAACAACAACTACTACTACTACTACAACTACTACCACCACAACAACTACTACTACAATTACAACTACTACCTCCATCACAACTACTACTACCCCACAACTAATAACACTATAACTACTACTACTACTACAACTACTAGTACCACAACAACTACTACTACAGCTACTACTACTATAACTACTTCTACTACCACAACCACTACTACTAAAACAACTACTACTACAACTACTGCTATAGAATATCGAAATATTCATGAGATCGACAAGCACGTAAGTGAGCCTTCAAATACTTGTAGAACCCGTATGATGAGATCAAAGTGCTGGCAGACTTTCTGGGAAAAGCCGACATTGATGACGTCACGCTGTCAAGTATTGTTGACCACTGCAGTTTTGAGCAGATGAAGAACAACCCGATGACCAACCACCTGGATGTCTACTCCATTGACAGCTCCATTTCCCCGCTATTAAGGAAAGGTATGATCACTACAAGCATCTAGAGCCGTCAAAAACCACCGTTTTATAACTATCTTCACATTAATATCACAATATTGTCACCACCATCACTATCACCACGACTTCGGCACCACTATTAGCACCACCACTACTGCACTACCACCGATACTATCACATTGTCAATACTGTCATCACTGCAATCAACATCACCATTACAACTGCAATCATCATCATCATCATCAATTTCACAACTACCACAATCTCAACAACAATCCATCATCATTTGTGAACACTACCACAATCTCAACAACAATCCATCATCATTTGTGAACACTACCACAATCTCAACAACAATCCATCATCATTTGTGAACACTACCACCATCACAATCACAATAATTATCAATGTCACCACTACCACCATCACAACCACACTCATCATCGATGTCACCACTAGCACCATCACAACAATACTCATCATCGATGTCACCACTACCACCATCACAACAATACTCATCATCGATGTCACCACTACCACCATCACAACAATACTCATCATCGATGTCACCACTCCCACCATCACAACAATACTCATCATCGATGTCACCACTACCACCATCACAACAATACTCATCATCGATGTCACCACTACCACCATCACAACTACAATCATCATCGATGTCACCACTACCACCATCACAACCACACTCATCATCGATGTCAAAACTACCACCATCACAACCACACTCATCATCGATGTCAAAACTACCACCATCACAACCACAATCATCATCGATGTCACCACTACAACCACACTCATCATCGATGTCACCACTACCACAATCACAACCACACCAATCATCGATGTCACCACTACCACCATCACAACCACACTCATCATTGATGTCACCACAATCACAACCACACTCATCATCGATGTCACCACAATCACAACCACACTCATCATCGATGTCACCACAATCACAACCACACTCATCATCGATGTCACCACAATCACAACCACACTCATCATTGATGTCACCACAATCACAACCACACTCATCATCGATGTCAACAATACCACCATAACAACCACACTCATCATCGATGTCACCACCATCACAACCACACTCATCATCGATGTCACCACTACCACCATCACAACCACACCCATCATCGATGTCACCACAATCACAACCACACTCATCATCGATGTCACCACTACCACCATCACAACCACACCCATCATCGATGTCACCACCATCACAACCACACTCATCATCGATGTCACTACTACCACAATCACCACCACAATCATTATCGATGTCACCACTACCACCATCACAACCACAACCATCATCGCTGTCATCACTACCACAATCACCACCACAATCATTATCGATGTCACGATTACCACCATCACAAACACAATCATTATCGATGTCACCATTAACACCACCACCACCACAATCATCATCGATGTCACCACTACCACCACCACCACCACAATCATCATCTACATCACCACTACCACCACCACCACCACAATTGACGTCACCACTAACTCCACCCCGAACTGCCCCTGACAGGCCTCGTGGGCTCCTGGAAGTCACAGTTCACCGTCCAACAATGCGAGAACTTTGACTCCCTGTACTCGGACAAGCTCGGTCACCTCAACATTCCCTTCCAGTACGACATCTGAACCAGCTGTAACCGGACACCACAAACATCCATGGCTGTACACATTTTCAATTAGAATAGATGTATCTGTTGAAACACATTGACTTCTTTTTCTTGAATTACGTTGCTCGCTCTCTGTCTTCTCATACTTCTTTTTCTCATCAAATTAGATTATTTTCACAATTTTCCACTGTCATATATATGTGTATATGTATGTGTGTGTGTGTGTGAGAGAGAGAGAGAGAGAGAGAGAGAGAGAGAGAGAGAGAGAGAGATAGTTCACCAATGTCGGTTCTATGGTCACAACCAATGTCTCCCTTGAAGAAGAAATAAATTCCCGAATCGGAAAGGCAGCTTCCACATTTGGTAAACTTAAAGATAGAGCATGGGCCAACACCAAATTAGCAGTCAGGACTAAGATTCAAATTTACCAAAGTTGTGTGCTTAGTACACTTCTATACGGATCAGAAACTGGGACTACCTATGTAGGGCAGGAGAAAAGGTTAACCAACTTTCATGTGCGTTGTCTTCGAAAGATTATGAACATCAAATGGCAGGACAAAGTAACCAACTCTAATGTCTTACAACGAGTCAAACTCCCATCTGTCATGGCAGGACAAAGTAACCAACTCTAATGTCTTACAACGAGCCAAACTCCCATCCATCATGGCAGGACAAAGTAACCAACTCTAATGTCTTACAACGAGTCAAACTCCCATCAATCATGGCAGGACAAAGTAACCAACTCTAATGTCTTACAACGAGTCAAACTCCCATCTGTCATGGCAGGACAAAGTAACCAACTCTAATGTCTTACAACGAGTCAAACTCCCATCCATCATGGCAGGACAAAGTAACCAACTCTAATGTCTTACAACGGGCCAAACTCCAATCTATCGTGGCAGGACAAAGTAATTAACTCTAATGTCTTACAACGGGCTAAACTCCCATCTATCGTGGCAGGACAAAGTAATCAACTCTAATGTCTTACAACGGGCTAAACTCCCATCTATCGTGGCAGGACAAAGTAATCAACTCTAATGTCTTACAACGAGCCAAACTCCCATCAATCATGGCAGGACAAAGTAACCAACTCTAATGTCTTACAACGAGCCAAACTCCCATCAATCATGGCAGGACAAAGTAACCAACTCTAATGTCTTACAACGAGCCAAACTCCCATCTATCATGGCAGGACAAAGTAATCAACTCTAATGTCTTACAACGAGCCAAACTCCATCAATCATGGCAGGACAAGTAACCAACTCTAATGTCTTACAACGAGCCAAACTCCCATCAATCATGGCAGGACAAAGTAACCAACTCTAATGTCTTACAACGAGCCAAACTCCCATCAATCATGGCAGGACAAAGTAATCAACTCTAATGTCTTACAACGAGCCAAACTCCCATCAATCATGGCAGGACAAAGTAACCAACTCTAATGTCTTACAACGAGCCAAACTCCCATCAATCATGGCAGGACAAAGTAACCAACTCTAATGTCTTACAACAGTCAAACTCCATCCATCATGGCAGGACAAAGTAACCAACTCTAATGTCTTACAACGAGCCAAACTCCCATCTATCATGGCAACACCTAGGAGTTGGAGGCTAAGGTGGCTGGGTCATGTAAGAAGAATGGCAAACAATCGTAATCCCAAACACATTATTCTATGGCGAACTTAATTAAAGAGACCAAAGGACAGACCAGTGTTGAGATTAAGGATGTGTGCAGGGCTTCCTTGAGGGAATTCTCTATCAGTAAAAGAAACTGGTAGGGATTGGCTGCAGATCGTAGCACATGGAAAACAAAAATAATAAACGGCACATCAACTTTCGAGGCTGATATCAAATTTAGAAAACAAAAGGTGCAGGAGAAAGGAGATGAGGCAGGCACCACGAATACATCTTGCTCATTCTGCGGACGGATCTGTCTGTCCAGACATCTTGCTCATTCTGCGGACGGATCTGTCTGTCCAGACATCTTGTTCATTCTGCGGACGGATCTGTCTGTCCAGACATCTTGTTCATTCTGCGGACGGATCTGTCTGTCCAGACATCTTGTTCATTCTGCGGACGGATCTGTCTATCCAAGATTGGCAGATTCAACCACGAGAAAGGTTGTTCAGCAAAACAACCAACTCTATTCTCCCTTACCTGCCTTGAAATGTTCTTTGTATCCTCCCTTATCTACCTCGACAAGTTCCTCTATCCTAACATATCAACCTTGACAAGTTCCTCTATCCTACCATATCTACCTCGACAAGTTCCTCTATCCTCCCTTATCTACCTCGACAAGTTCCTCTATCCTACCATATCAACCTCGACAAGTTCCTCTATCATACAATATCTGCCTCGACAAGTTCCTCTATCCTCCCATATCAACCTCGACAAGTTCCTCTATCCTCTCTTATCAACCTCGAAAAGTTCCTCTATCCTCCCATATCAACCTCGACAAGTTCCTCTATCCTCCCATATCAACCTCGACAAGTTCCTCTATCCTCCTTATCTACCTCGACAAGTTCCTCTATCCTCCCTTATCTACCTCGACAAGTTCCTCTATCCTACCATATCAACCTCGACAAGTTCCTCTATCCTACCATATCTCCCTCGACAAGTTCCTCTATCCTCCCATATCTACCTCGACAAGTTCCTCTATCCTCTCTTATCAACCTCGAAAAGTTCCTCTATCCTCCCATATCAACCTCGACAAGTTCCTCTATCCTCCCATATCAACCTCGACAAGTTCCTCTATCCTCCTTATCTACCTCGACAAGTTCCTCTATCCTCCATATCAACCTCGACAAGTTCCTCTATCCTCCTTATCTACCTCGACAAGTTCCTCTATCCTCCTTATCTACCTCGACAAGTTCCTCTATCCTCCTTATCTACCTCGACAAGTTCCTCTATCCTCCCACATCTACCTCGACAAGTTCCTCTATCCTCCCATATCAACCTCGACAAGTTCCTCTATCCTCCCACATCTATCTCGACAAGTTCCTCTATCCTCCCATATCAACCTCGACAAGTTCCTCTATCCTCCATATCTACCTCGACAAGTTCCTCTATCCTTCCATATCACCCTCGACAATTTCCTCTATCCTCCTTATCTACCTCGACAAGTTCCTCTATCCTCTCTTATCTACCTCGACAAGTTCCTCTATCCTTCCATATCTACCTCGACAAGTTCCTCTATCCTCCCATATCAACCTCGACAAGTTCCTCTATCCTCCCATATCAACCTCGACAAGTTCCTCTATCCTCACATATCAACCTCGACAAGTTCCTCTATCCTCCCATATCAACCTCGACAAGTTCCTCTATCCTCCCATATCAACCTCGACAAGTTCATCTATTCTCCCATATCAACCTCGACAAGTTCCTCTATCCTCCCATATCAACCTCGACAAGTTCCTCTATCCTCCCATATCAACCTCGACAAGTTCCTCTATCCTCCCATATCAACCTCGACAAGTTCCTCTATCCTCCCATTTCAACCTCGACAAGTTCCTCTATCCTCCCATATCAACCTCGATAAGTTCCTCTATCCTCCCATATCAACCTCGACAAGTTCCTCTATCCTCCCATATCAACCTCGACAATTTCCTCTATCCTCCCACATCTACCTCGACAAGTTCCTCTATCCTCCCATATCAACCTCGACAAGTTCCTCTATCCTCCCATATCAACCTCGACAAGTTCCTCTATCCTCCCATATCAACCTCGACAAGTTCCTCTATCCTCCCATATCAACCTCAACAAGTTCCTCTATCCTCCTATATCAACCTCGACAATTTCCTCTATCCTCCCACATCTACCTCGACAAGTTCCTCTATCCTCCCATATCAACCTCGACAAGTTCCTCTATCCTCCCATATCAACCTCGACAAGTTCCTCTATCCTCCCATATCAACCTCGACAAGTTCCTCTATCCTCCCATATCAACCTCGACAAGTTCCTCTATCCTCCCATATCTACCTCGACAAGTTCCTCTATCCTCCCACATCTACCTCGACAAGTTCCTCTATCCTCCCATATCAACCTCGACAAGTTCCTCTATCCTCACATATCAACCTCGACAAGTTCCTCTATCCTCCCATATCAACCTCGACAAGTTCCTCTATCCTCCCATATCAACCTCGACAAGTTCCTCTATCCTCCCATATCAACCTCGACAAGTTCCTCTATCCTCCCATATCAACCTCGACAAGTTCCTCTATCCTCCCATATCAACCTCGACAAGTTCCTCTATCCTCCCATATCAACCTCGACAAGTTCCTCTATCCTCCCATATCAACCTCGACAAGTTCCTCTATCCTCCCATATCAACCTCGACAAGTTCCTCTATCCTCCCATATCAACCTCGACAAGTTCCTCTATCCTCCCATATCAACCTCGACAAGTTCCTCTATCCTCCCATATCAACCTCGACAAGTTCCTCTATCCTCCCAAATCAACTTCGACAAGTTCCTCTATCCTCCCATATCAACCTCGACAAGTTCATCTATCCTCCCATATCAACCTCGACAAGTTCCTCTATCCTCCCATATCAACCTCGACAAGTTCCTCTATCCTCCCATATCAACCTCGACAAGTTCCTCTATCCTCCATATCAAACTCGACAAGTTCCTCTATCCTCCCACATCTACCTCGACAAGTTCCTCTATCCTCCCATATCAACCTCGACATGTTCCTCTATCCTCCCATATCAACCTCGACAAGTTCCTCTATCCTCCCATATCAACCTCGACAAGTTCCTCTATCCTCCCATATCAACCTCGACAAGTTCCTCTATCCTCCCATATCAACCTCGACAAGTTCCTCTATCCTCCCATATCAACCTCGACAAGTTCCTCTATCCTCCCATATCAACCTCGACAAGTTCCTCTATCCTCCCATATCAACCTCGACAAGTTCCTCTATCCTCCCATATCAACCTCGACAAGTTCATCTATCCTCCCATATCAACCTCGACAAGTTCCTCTATCCTCCCATATCAACCTCGACAAGTTCCTCTATCCTCCCATATCAACCTCGACAAGTTCCTCTATCCTCCCATATCAAACTCGACAAGTTCCTCTATCCTCCCACATCTACCTCGACAAGTTCCTCTATCCTCCCATATCAACCTCGACAAGTTCCTCTATCCTCCCATATCAACCTCGACAAGTTCCTCTATCCTCCCATATAAACCTCGACAAGTTCCTCTATCCTCCCATATCAACCTCGACAAGTTCCTCTATCCTCCCATATCAACCTCGACAAGTTCCTCTATCCTCCCATATCAACCTCGACAAGTTCCTCTATCCTCCCATATCAACCTCGACAAGTTCCTCTATCCTCCCATATCAACCTCGACAAGTTCCTCTATCCTCCCATATCAACCTCGACAAGTTCCTCTATCCTCCCATATCAACCTCGACAAGTTCCTCTATCCTCCCATATCAACCTCGACAAGTTCCTCTATCCTCCCATATCAACCTCGACAAGTTCATCTATCCTCCCATATCAACCTCGACAAGTTCCTCTATCCTCCCATATCAACCTCGACAAGTTCCTCTATCCTCCCATATCAACCTCGACAAGTTCCTCTATCCTCCCATATCAAACTCGACAAGTTCCTCTATCCTCCCACATCTACCTCGACAAGTTCCTCTATCCTCCCATATCAACCTCGACATGTTCATCTATCCTCCCATATCAACCTCGACATGTTCATCTATCCTCCCATATCAACCTCGACAATTTCCTCTATCCTCCCACATCTACCTCGACAAGTTCCTCTATCCTCCCATATCAACCTCGACAAGTTCCTCTATCCTCCCATATCAACCTCGACAAGTTCCTCTATCCTCCCATATCAACCTCGACAAGTTCCTCTATCCTCCCATATCAACCTCAACAAGTTCCTCTATCCTCCCATATCAACCTCGACAATTTCCTCTATCCTCCCACATCTACCTCGACAAGTTCCTCTATCCTCCCATATCAACCTCGACAAGTTCCTCTATCCTCCCATATCAACCTCGACAAGTTCCTCTATCCTCCCATATCAACCTCGACAAGTTCCTATATCCTCCCATATCAACCTCGACAAGTTCCTCTATCCTCCCATATCAACCTCGACAAGTTCCTCTATCCTCCCATATCAACCTCGACAAGTTCCTCTATCCTCCCATATCTACCTCGACAAGTTCCTCTACCCTCTCTTATCTACCTCGACAAGTTCCTCTATCCTCCCATAACAACCTCGACAAGTTTCTGTATCCTCCCATATCTACCTCGACAAGTTCCTCTATCCTCCCATATCAACCTCGACAAGTTCCTCTATCCTCCCATATCAACCTCGACAAGTTCCTCTATCCTACCATATCTGCCTCGACAAATTCCTCTATCCTCCCATATCAACCTCGACAAGTTCCTCTATCCTCTCTTATCAACCTCGACAAGTTCCTCTATCCTCGCATATCAACCTCGACAAGTTCCTCTATCCTCTCTTATCAACCTCGACAAGTTCCTCTATCCTCCCATATCAACCTCGACAAGTTCCTCTATCCTCCCATATCAACCTCGACAAGTTCCTCTATCCTCCCATATCAACCTCGACAAGTTCCTCTATCCTCCCATATCTACCTCGACAAGTTCCTCTACCTCTCTTATCTACCTCGAATAGTTCCTCTATCCTCCCATAACAACCTCGACAAGTTTCTGTATCCTCCCATATCTACCTCGACAAGTTCCTCTATCCTCCCATATCACCTCGACAATTTCCTCTATCCTCCTTATCTACCTCGACAAGTTCCCCTATCCTCCCACATCTACCTCGACAAGTTCCTCTATCCTCCCATATCAACCTCGACAAGTTCCTCAATCCTCCCACATCTACCTCGACAAGTTCCTCTATCCTCCCATATCAACCTCGACAAGTTCCTCTATCCTCCTTATCTACCTCGACAAGTTCCTCTATCCTTCCATATCACCCTCGACAATTTCCTCTATCCTCCTTATCTACCTCGACAAGTTCCTCTATCCTCTCTTATCTACCTCGACAAGTTCCTCTATCCTCCCACATCTACCTCGACAAGTTCCTCTATCCTCCCATATCAACCTCGACAATTTCCTCTATCCTCCCATATCAACCTCGACAAGTTCCTCTATCCTCCCATATCAACCTCGACAAGTTCCTCTATCCTCCCATATCAACCTCGACAAGTTCCTCTATCCTCCCATATCAACCTCGACAAGTTCCTCTATCCTCCCATATCAACCTCGACAAGTTCCTCTATCCTCCCATATCAACCTCGACAAGTTCATTTATCCTCCCATATCAACCTCGACAAGTTCCTCTATCCTCCCATATCAACCTCGACAAGTTCCTCTATCCTCCCATATCAACCTCGACAAGTTCCTCTATCCTCCCATATCAAACTCGACAAGTTCCTCTATCCTCCCACATCTACCTCGACAAGTTCCTCTATCCTCCCATTTCAACCTCGACAAGTTCCTCTATCCTCCCATATCAACCTCGACAAGTTCCTCTATCCTCCCATATCAACCTCGAAAAGTTCCTCTATCCTCCCATATCAACCTCGACAAGTTCCTCTATCCTCCCATATCAACCTCGACAAGTTCCTCTATCCTCCCATATCAACCTCGACAAGTTCCTCTATCCTCCCATATCAACCTCGACAAGTTCCTCTATCCTCCCATATCAACCTCGACAATTTACTCTATCCTCCCACATCTACCTCGACAAGTTTCTCTATCCTCCCGTATCAACCTCGACAAGTTCCTCTATCCTCCCATATCAACCTCGACAAGTTCCTCTATCCTCCCATATCAACCTCGACAATTTCATCTATCCTCCCACATCTACCTCGACAAGTTCCTCTATCCTCCCACAGCTACCTCGACAAGTTCCTCTATCCTCCCATATCAACCTCGACAAGTTCCTCTATCCTCCCATGTCAACCTCGACAAGTTCCTCTATCCTCCCATATCAACATCGACAAGTTCCGCTATCCTCCCATATCAACCTCGACAAGTTCCTCTATCCTCCCATATCAACCTCGACAAGTTCCTCTATCCTCCCATATCAACCTCGACAAGTTCCTCTATCCTCCCATATCAACCTCGACAAGTTCCTCTATCCTCACATATCAACGTCGACAAGTTCCTCTATCCTCCCATATCAACCTCGACAAGTTCCTCTATCCTCCCATATCTACCTCGACAAGTTCCTCTATCCTCTCTTATCTACCTCGACAAGTTCCTCTATCCTCCCATATCTACCTCGACAAGTTCCTCTATCCTCTCTTATCTACCTCGACAAGTTCCTCTATCCTCCCATAACAAACTCGACAAGTTCCTCTATCCTCCCATATCTACCTCGACAAGTTCCTCTATCCTCCCATATCAACCTCGACAAGTTCCTCTATCCTTCCATATCAACGTCGACAAGTTCCTCTATCCTCCCATATCAACCTCGACAAGTTCCTCTATCCTCCCATATCTACCTCGACAAGTTCCTCTATCCTCTCTTATCTACCTCGACAAGTTCCTCTATCCTCCCATATCTACCTCGACAAGTTCCTCTATCCTCTCTTATCTACCTCGACAAGTTCCTCTATCCTCCCATAACAACCTCGACAAGTTTCTGTATCCTCCCATATCTACCTCGACAAGTTCCTCAAACCTCCCATATCTACCTCGACAAGTTCCTCAATCCTCCCATATCAACGTCGACAAGTTCCTCAATCCTCCATATCTACCTCGACAAGTTCCTCAATCCTCCCATATCAACCTCGACAAGTTCCTCTATCCTTCCATATCAACCTCGACAAGTTCCTCTATCCTTCCATATCAACCTCGACAAGTTCCTCTATCCTCCCATATCAACCTCGACAAGTTCCTCTATCCTCCCATATCAACCTCGACAAGTTCCTCTATCCTCCCATATCAACCTCGACAAGTTCCTCTATCCTCCCATATCAACCTCGACAAGTTCCTCTATCCTCCCATATCAACCTCGACAAGTTCCTCTATCCTACCATATCAACCTCGACAAGTTCCTCTATCCTCCCATATCAACCTCGACAATTTCCTCTATCCTCCCACATCTACCTCGACAAGTTCCTCTATCCTCCCATATCAACCTCGACAAGTTCCTCTATCCTCCCATATCAACCTCGACAAGTTCCTCTATCCTCCCATATCAACCTCGACAAGTTCCTCTATCCTCCCATATCAACCTCGACAAGTTCCTCTATCCTCCCATATCAACTTCGACAATTTCCTCTATCCTCCCACATCTACCTCGACAAGTTCCTCTATCCTCCCATATCAACCTCGACAAGTTCCTCTATCCTCCCATATCAACCTCGACAAGTTCCTCTATCCTCCCATATCAACCTCGACAAGTTCCTCTATCCTCCCATATCAACCTCGACAAGTTCCTCTATCCTCCCATATCTACCTCGACAAGTTCCTCTACCCTCTCTTATCTACCTCGACAAGTTCCTCTATCCTCCCATAACAACCTCGACAAGTTTCTGTATCCTCCCATATCTACCTCGAAAAGTTCCTCTATCCTCCCATATCAACCTCGACAAGTTCCTCTATCCTCCCATATCAACCTCGACAAGTTCCTCTATCCTCCCATATCAACCTCGACAAGTTCCTCTATCCTCCCATATCTACCTCGACAAGTTCCTCTATCCTCTCTTATCTACCTCGACAAGTTCCTCTATCCTCCCATAACAACCTCGACAAGTTTCTGTATCCTCCATATCTACCTCGACAAGTTCCTCAATCCTCACATATCTACCTCGACAAGTTCCTCAATCCTCCCATATCAACGTCGACAAGTTCCTCTATCCTCCCATATCAATGTCGACAAGTTCCTCTATCCTCCCATATCAACCTCGACAAGTTCCTCTATCCTTCCATATCAACGTCGACAAGTTCCTCTATCCTCCCATATCAACCTCGACAAGTTCCTCTATCCTCCCATATCTACCTCGACAAGTTCCTCTATCCTCTCTTATCTACCTCGACAAGTTCCTCTATCCTCCCATATCTACCTCGACAAGTTCCTCTATCCTCTCTTATCTACCTCGACAAGTTCCTCTATCCTCCCATAACAACCTCGACAAGTTTCTGTATCCTCCCATATCTACCTCGACAAGTTCCTCAATCCTCCCATATCTACCTCGACAAGTTCCTCAATCCTCCCATATCAACCTCGACAAGTTCCTCAATCCTCCCATATCAACCTCGACAAGTTCCTCTATCCTCCCATATCAACCTCGACAAGTTCCTCTATCCTTCCATATCAACCTCGACAAGTTCCTCTATCCTTCCATATCAACCTCGACAAGTTCCTCTATCCTTCCATATCAACCTCGGCAAGTTCCTGTATCCTTCCATACCAACCTCGACAAGTTCCTGTATCCTTCCATATCAACCCCGACAAGTTCCTGTATCCTTCCATATCAACCTCGACAAGTTCCTCTATCCTCCCATATCAACCTCGACAAGTTCCTCTATCCTCCCATATCAACCTCGACAAGTTCCTCTATCCTCCCATATCAACCTCGACAATTTCCTCTATCCTCCCACATCTACCTCGACAAGTTCCTCTATCCTCCCATATCAACCTCGACAAGTTCCTCTATCCTCCCATATCAACCTCGACAAGTTCCTCTATCCTCCCATATCAACCTCGACAAGTTCCTATATCCTCCCATATCAACCTCGACAAGTTCCTCTATCCTCCCATATCAACCTCGACAAGTTCCTCTATCCTCCCATATCAACCTCGACAAGTTCCTCTATCCTCCCATATCTACCTCGACAAGTTCCTCTACCCTCTCTTATCTACCTCGACAAGTTCCTCTATCCCCCATAACAACCTCGACAAGTTTCTGTATCCTCCCATATCTACCTCGACAAGTTCCTCTATCCTCCCATATCAACCTCGACAAGTTCCTCTATCCTCCCATATCAACCTCGACAAGTTCCTCTATCCTCCCATATCAACCTCGACAAGTTCCTCTATCCTCCCATATCTACCTCGACAAGTTCCTCTATCCTCTCTTATCTACCTCGACAAGTTCCTCTATCCTCCCATAACAACCTCGACAAGTTTCTGTATCCTCCCATATCTACCTCGACAAGTTCCTCAATCCTCCCATATCAACCTCGACAAGTTCCTCTATCCTACCATATCTGCCTCGACAAATTCCTCTATCCTCCCATATCAACCTCGACAAGTTCCTCTATCCTCTCTTATCAACCTCGACAAGTTCCTCTATCCTCCCATATCAACCTCGACAAGTTCCTCTATCCTCTCTTATCAACCTCGACAAGTTCCTCTATCCTCCCATATCAACCTCGACAAGTTCCTCTATCCTCCCATATCAACCTCGACAAGTTCCTCTATCCTCCCATATCAACCTCGACAAGTTCCTCTATCCTCCCATATCTACCTCGACAAGTTCCTCTACCCTCTCTTATCTACCTCGACAAGTTCCTCTATCCTCCCATAACAACCTCGACAAGTTTCTGTATCCTCCCATATCTACCTCGACAAGTTCCTCTATCCTCCCATATCACCCTCGACAATTTCCTCTATCCTCCTTATCTACCTCGACAAGTTCCCCTATCCTCCCACATCTACCTCGACAAGTTCCTCTATCCTCCCATATCAACCTCGACAAGTTCCTCAATCCTCCCACATCTACCTCGACAAGTTCCTCTATCCTCCCATATCAACCTCGACAAGTTCCTCTATCCTCCTTATCTACCTCGACAAGTTCCTCTATCCTTCCATATCACCCTCGACAATTTCCTCTATCCTCCTTATCTACCTCGACAAGTTTCTCTATCCTCTCTTATCTACCTCGACAAGTTCCTCTATCCTCCCACATCTACCTCGACAAGTTCCTCTATCCTCCCATATCAACCTCGACAATTTCCTCTATCCTCCCATATCAACCTCGACAAGTTCCTCTATCCTCCCATATCAACCTCGACAAGTTCCTCTATCCTCCCATATCAACCTCGACAAGTTCCTCTATCCTCCCATATCAACCTCGACAAGTTCCTCTATCCTCCCATATCAACCTCGACAAGTTCCTCTATCCTCCCATATCAACCTCGACAAGTTCATCTATCCTCCCATATCAACCTCGACAAGTTCCTCTATCCTCCCATATCAACCTCGACAAGTTCCTCTATCCTCCCATATCAACCTCGACAAGTTCCTCTATCCTCCCATATCAAACTCGACAAGTTCCTCTATCCTCCCACATCTACCTCGACAAGTTCCTCTATCCTCCCATTTCAACCTCGACAAGTTCCTCTATCCTCCCATATCAACCTCGACAAGTTCCTCTATCCTCCCATATCAACCTCGAAAAGTTCCTCTATCCTCCCATATCAACCTCGACAAGTTCCTCTATCCTCCCATATCAACCTCGACAAGTTCCTCTATCCTCCCATATCAACCTCGACAAGTTCCTCTATCCTCCCATATCAACCTCGACAAGTTCCTCTCTCCTCCCATATCAACCTCGACAATTTCCTCTATCCTCCCACATCTACCTCGACAAGTTTCTCTATCCTCCCGTATCAACCTCGACAAGTTCCTCTATCCTCCCATATCAACCTCGACAAGTTCCTCTATCCTCCCATATCAACCTCGACAATTTCCTCTATCCTCCCACATCTACCTCGACAAGTTCCTCTATCCTCCCACAGCTACCTCGACAAGTTCCTCTATCCTCCCATATCAACCTCGACAAGTTCCTCTATCCTCCCATGTCAACCTCGACAAGTTCCTCTATCCTCCCATATCAACATCGACAAGTTCCGCTATCCTCCCATATCAACCTCGACAAGTTCCTCTATCCTCCCATATCAACCTCGACAAGTTCCTCTATCCTCCCATATCAACCTCGACAAGTTCCTCTATCCTCCCATATCAACCTCGACAAGTTCCTCTATCCTTACATATCAACGTCGACAAGTTCCTCTATCCTCCCATATCAACCTCGACAAGTTCCTCTATCCTCCCATATCTACCTCGACAAGTTCCTCTATCCTCTCTTATCTACCTCGACAAGTTCCTCTATCCTCCCATATCTACCTCGACAAGTTCCTCTATCCTCTCTTATCTACCTCGACAAGTTCCTCTATCCTCCCATAACAACCTCGACAAGTTCCTCTATCCTCCCATATCTACCTCGACAAGTTCCTCTATCCTCCCATATCAACCTCGACAAGTTCCTCTATCCTTCCATATCAACGTCGACAAGTTCCTCTATCCTCCCAATATCAACCTCGACAAGTTCCTCTATCCTCCCATATCTACCTCGACAAGTTCCTCTATCCTCTCTTATCTACCTCGACAAGTTCCTCTATCCTCCCATATCTACCTCGACAAGTTCCTCTATCCTCTCTTATCTACCTCGACAAGTTCCTCTATCCTCCCATAACAACCTCGACAAGTTTCTGTATCCTCCCATATCTACCTCGACAAGTTCCTCAAACCTCCAATATCTACCTCGACAAGTTCCTCAATCCTCCCATATCAACCTCGACAAGTTCCTCAATCCTCCCATATCTACCTCGACAAGTTCCTCAATCCTCCCATATCAACCTCGACAAGTTCCTCTATCCTTCCATATCAACCTCGACAAGTTCCTCTATCCTTCCATATCAACCTCGACAAGTTCCTCTATCCTCCCATATCAACCTCGACAAGTTCCTCTATCCTCCCATATCAACCTCGACAAGTTCCTCTATCCTCCCATATCAACCTCGACAAGTTCCTCTATCCTCCCATATCAACCTCGACAAGTTCCTCTATCCTCCCATATCAACCTCGACAAGTTCCTCTATCCTACCATATCAACCTCGACAAGTTCCTCTATCCTCCCATATCAACCTCGACAATTTCCTCTATCCTCCCACATCTACCTCGACAAGTTCCTCTATCCTCCCATATCAACCTCGACAAGTTCCTCTATCCTCCCATATCTACCTCGACAAGTTCCTCTATCCTCCCATATCAACCTCGACAAGTTCCTCTATCCTCCCATATCAACCTCGACAAGTTCCTCTATCCTCCCATATCAACTTCGACAATTTCCTCTATCCTCCCACATCTACCTCGACAAGTTCCTCTATCCTCCCATATCAACCTCGACAAGTTCCTCTATCCTCCCATATCAACCTCGACAAGTTCCTCTATCCTCCCATATCAACCTCGACAAGTTCCTCTATCCTCCCATATCAACCTCGACAAGTTCCTCTATCCTCCCATATCTACCTCGACAAGTTCCTCTACCTCTCTTATCTACCTCGACAAGTTCCTCTATCCTCCCATAACAACCTCGACAAGTTTCTGTATCCTCCCATATCTACCTCGACAAGTTCCTCTATCCTCCCATATCAACCTCGACAAGTTCCTCTATCCTCCCATATCAACCTCGACAAGTTCCTCTATCCTCCCATATCAACCTCGACAAGTTCCTCTATCCTCCCATATCTACCTCGACAAGTTCCTCTATCCTCTCTTATCTACCTCGACAAGTTCCTCTATCCTCCCATAACAACCTCGACAAGTTTCTGTATCCTCCATATCTACCTCGACAAGTTCCTCAATCCTCCCATATCTACCTCGACAAGTTCCTCAATCCTCCCATATCAACGTCGACAAGTTCCTCTATCCTCCCATATCAAAGTCGACAAGTTCCTCTATCCTCCCATATCAACCTCGACAAGTTCCTCTATCCTTCCATATCAACGTCGACAAGTTCCTCTATCCTCCCATATCAACCTCGACAAGTTCCTCTATCCTCCCATATCTACCTCGACAAGTTCCTCTATCCTCTCTTATCTACCTCGACAAGTTCCTCTATCCTCCCATATCTACCTCGACAAGTTCCTCTATCCTCTCTTATCTACCTCGACAAGTTCCTCTATCCTCCCATAACAACCTCGACAAGTTTCTGTATCCTCCCATATCTACCTCGACAAGTTCCTCAATCCTCCCATATCTACCTCGACAAGTTCCTCAATCCTCCCATATCAACCTCGACAAGTTCCTCAATCCTCCCATATCAACCTCGACAAGTTCCTCTATCCTCCCATATCAACCTCGACAAGTTCCTCTATCCTTCCATATCAACCTCGACAAGTTCCTCTATCCTTCCATATCAACCTCGACAAGTTCCTCTATCCTTCCATATAAACCTCGGCAAGTTCCTGTATCCTTCCATACCAACCTCGACAAGTTCCTGTATCCTTCCATATCAACCCCGACAAGTTCCTGTATCCTTCCATATCAACCTCGACAAGTTCCTCTATCCTCCCATAACAACCTCGACAAGTTCCTCTATCCTTCCATATCAACCTCGACAAGTTCCTCTATCCTTCCATATCAACCTCGACAAGTTCCTCTATCCTTCCATATCAACCTCGACAAGTTCCTCTATCCTTCCATATCAACCTCGACAAGTTCCTCTATCCTCCCATATCAACCTCGACAAGTTCCTCTATCCTCCCATATCAACCTCGACAAGTTCCTCTATCCTCCCATATCAACCTCGACAAGTTCCTCTATCCTTCCATATCAACCTCGACAAGTTCCTCTATCCTTCCATATCAACCTCGACAAGTTCCTCTATCCTTCCATATCAACCTCGACAAGTTCCTCTATCCTTCCATATCAACCTCGACAAGTTCCTCTATCCTTCCATATCAACCTCGGCAAGTTCCTGTATCCTACCTTACCTCCAACAGTAATTCTACCCCTTGTTGTCAACTCTCTCCTCAACTTATCAACCTCGACAAGTTCCTCTATCCTCCCATATCTACCTCGACACGTTCCTCTATCCTCTCATAACAACCTCGACAAGTTCCTCTATCCTCCCATAACAACCTCGACAAGTTCCTGTATCCTACCTTACCTACACCAGTTATTCTACTACCCCTTGTTGTCAACTCTCTCCCAACTTATCAACCTCGACAAGTTCCTCTATCCTCCCATATCAACCTCGACAAGTTCCTCTATCCTACCTTACCTACACCAGTAATTCTACCCCTTGTTGTCAACTCTCTCCCCAACTTATCAACCTCGACAAGTTCCTCTATCCTCCCATAACAACCTCGACAAGTTCCTGTATCCTACCTTACCTACACCAGTAATTCTACCCCTTGTTGTCAACTCTCTCCCCAACTTATCAACCTCGACAAGTTCCTCTATCCTCCCATAACAACCTCGACAAGTTCCTGTATCCTACCTTACCTACACCAGTAATTCTACCCCTTGTTGTCAACTCTCTCCCCAACTTATCAACCCGACCGTACAACATTTATTTGTGTGCATCTTTCCTCGTGGATGTATCTCGCCGATACAAAAGCAGTTATAACAAAGTTAGATAACTCCCGCTGTGATATCTCTTCTAGTATCAAACATGTTTACATTCATCCCAACTCACCTCTCTCCACTTCTTTTTCCGGCGTCAATTTGGCATCGGGCCAGTGATGGTGTCCGTACGATATCATCATCATCGAGTGCCTTCTCCGCAACGAAGGTTGGCTACCATGGATCGCCATTCTACCCTGTTTCTTGCTTTAATGGTGCAGGCTGACATAGATTGACTTGTCCATCTTTGATGTTACTCGTCCATGTTAGTCTTGGTCTGCCTCTGCCTCTTTTTCCTTGTATTTTCCCTTCCAATATTAATTTTAGTAGGCTGTTGTGTCTTTTAACATGCCCCAAAAATTTCATTTGTCTTGTCTTGATTGTATTTAGTAGTTCTCATTTTATTTTCAGTTGTTTTAAAACTTCATCGTTTGTTTTCTTTTGTTTCCATCCAATTCTACTTATTCTTCTATAAATCCACATTTCAAAGGCTTCAGTTTTCTGTTCTGTTTTCTTGTCTAATGTCCATGTTTCTGCACCATACAGGAATATTGAGAAGATGTAATATTTTGCCATTCTTAGTTTCAGCCCTGTTGATATTTGTTTTGTTGTTAGTATATTTTTCATGACATAAAAATTACTTTTTGCCATATCTATTCTTTTGTTTATTTCAGTTTTACATTTTCCATCACTGGTTACAGTATGTCACAGGTAGTTGTAGCTCTGGACTGTCTCCAGTAGTATTCCCTCAACTGTGCTATTTAATTGTAGGTCTTGAGAATTTTCTTTGTTTATGATCATAGTTTTAGTCTTTTTTATATTCATATCTAGTCCATATTTTGTGCTTGTTTAGTCCGTACGACATTCACCCAAATTATCTCGAAGTCTTATTTTAGTCCAGGCCTGAGTAAATGATACTAAATATGTCCTTTGTTGCATCAAAGATGAGTAGAATTACAGCAAGGTTTACCGCGGTAACATATTGCTGCTCTATAATCTGACACGACTAACCAGGCGTCTAATCTACACCTAGTTAGTCGTGTCAGAATATAGAGCACCAATATGTTACCGCGGAAAACATCTCACGTATTGATCTATAATTTAGTCATGATGTCAAATTGGCTGTGTCATCATCGAAAGTTGGATCATTGTTGTCAAAAGTTGTCTGCCTCCTGTATGATTGTTCTCTCTCTCTCTCTCTTTCTCTCTCTGTCCATCTGTCTCTTTTCTTTCTCTCTCCGTCACCTTTTCCTCTTTCTGTGTGTGCCTATCTATATCTTCTCTTTCTTTCTGCTGTGTCTGACTCCCTTTTCTCTCTCTTTATATTTGGCTCCCTCTCTTTTCTCTCTCTCTCTCTCTCTCTCTCTCTCTCTCTATGTGTCGGTCTCCACTTCTCTCTATCTCTCTCTATGTTTGGCTCCCTCTCTTTTCTCTCTCTCTCTCTCTCTCTATGTGTCGGTCTCCACTTCTCTCTATCTCTCTCTATATTTGGCTCCCTCTCTTTTCTCTCTCTCTCTCTCTCTCTCTATGTGTCGGTCTCCACTTCTCTCTATCTCTCTCTATGTTTGGCTCCCTCTCTTTTCTCTCTCTCTCTCTCTCTCTATGTGTCGGTCTCCACTTCTCTCTATCTCTCTCTATGTTTGGCTCCCTCTCTTCTCTTATTTTCTCTCTATCTCTCTCTATATTTGGCTCCCTCTCTTTTCTCTCTCTCTCTCTCTCTATGTGTCGGTCTCCACTTCTCTCTATCTCTCTCTATGTTTGGCTCCCTCTCTTTTCTCTCTCTCTCTCTCTATGTGTCGGTCTCCATTTCTCTCTATCTCTCTCTATGTTTGGCTCCCTCTCTTTTCTCTCTCTCTCTCTATGTGTCGGTCTCCACTTCTCTCTATCTCTCTCTATGTTTGGCTCCCTCTCTTTTCTCTCTCTCTCTCTCTCTCTCTATGTGTGTCGGTCTCCACTTCTCTCTATCTCTCTCTATGTTTGGCTCCCTCTCTTTTCTCTCTCTCTCTCTCTCTCTATGTGTCGGTCTCCACTTCTCTCTATCTCTCTCTATGTTTGGCTCCCTCTCTTCTCTTATTTTCTCTCTATCTCTCTCTATATTTGGCTCCCTCTCTTTTCTCTCTCTCTCTCTCTCTCTATGTGTCGGTCTCCACTTCTCTCTATCTCTCTCTATGTTTGGCTCCCTCTCTTTTCTCTCTCTCTCTCTCTATGTGTCGGTCTCCACTTCTCTCTATCTCTCTCTATGTTTGGCTCCCTCTCTTTTCTCTCTCTCTCTCTCTCTCTCTATGTGTCGGTCTCCACTTCTCTCTATCTCTCTCTATGTTTGGCTCCCTCTCTTTTCTCTCTCTCTCTCTCTCTCTATGTGTCGGTCTCCATTTCTCTCTATCTCTCTCTATGTTTGGCTCCCTCTCTTTTCTCTCTCTCTCTCTCTCTATGTGTCGGTCTCCACTTCTCTCTATCTCTCTCTATGTTTGGCTCCCTCTCTTTTCTCTCTCTCTCTCTCTCTATGTGTCGGTCTCCACTTCTCTCTATCTCTCTCTATGTTTGGCTCCCTCTCTTCTCTTATTTTCTCTCTATCTCTCTCTATATTTGGCTCCCTCTCTTTCTCTCTCTCTCTCTCTCTCTCTATGTGTCGGTCTCCACTTCTCTCTATCTCTCTCTATGTTTGGCTCCCTCTCTTTTCTCTCTCTCTCTCTCTCTCTCTATGTGTCGGTCTCCACTTCTCTCTATCTCTCTCTATGTTTGGCTCCCTCTCTTTTCTCTCTCTCTCTCTCTCTATGTGTCGGTCTCCACTTCTCTCTATCTCTCTCTATGTTTGGCTCCCTCTCTTTTCTCTCTCTCTCTCTCTCTCTATGTGTCGGTCTCCACTTCTCTCTATCTCTCTCTATGTTTGGCTCCCTCTCTTTTCTCTCTCTCTCTCTCTCTATGTGTCGGTCTCCACTTCTCTCTATCTCTCTCTATGTTTGGCTCCCTCTCTTTTCTCTCTCTCTCTCTATGTGTCGGTCTCCACTTCTCTCTATCTCTCTCTATGTTTGGCTCCCTCTCTTTTCTCTCTCTCTCTCTCTCTCTCTCTCTCTATGTGTCGGTCTCCACTTCTCTCTATCTCTCTCTATGTTTGGCTCCCTCTCTTTTCTCTCTCTCTCTCTATGTGTCGGTCTCCACTTCTCTCTATCTCTCTCTATGTTTGGCTCCCTCTCTTTTCTCTCTCTCTCTCTCTCTCTATGTGTCGGTCTCCACTTCTCTCTATCTCTCTCTATGTTTGGCTCCCTCTCTTTTCTCTCTCTCTCTCTCTCTCTATGTGTCGGTCTCCACTTCTCTCTATCTCTCTCTATGTTTGGCTCCCTCTCTTTTCTCTCTCTCTCTCTCTCTATGTGTCGGTCTCCACTTCTCTCTATCTCTCTCTATGTTTGGCTCCCTCTCTTCTCTTATTTTCTCTCTCTCTCTCTCTCTCTCTCTATGTGTCGGTCTCCACTTCTCTCTATCTCTCTCTAAGTTTGGCTCCCTCTCTTCTCTTATTTTCTCTCTTTCTCTCTCTCTCTCTCTCTCTCTCTCTCTCTCTCTCTCTGCAAGGTTTGTTTCCTAATTAGTACATTATTTAGTTAGTTAATAAGATAGTTAGTAAGGTTGCTAATTAAATAGTTAGTTGATAAGTTACCTATTTAATTATTTTGTTGTTTAGTTGGTTGGTTAGCTAATTAGTTCGTTAGATAGTCAGCCTAGCAGCAGATCGCGACAGTCTCTCGTCGACATCATTCTTCCCATCAATGAAGATCACAAATTTCCAATAAAACTTACACGTCCCCCGGCAAAGCGACAAATTCACACCAAAGCTCACAAGTCCGCATTAAAACTCACTAGTCCCCACCAAAGTTCACATATCTTAACTAAAGCTCACTAGTCCCGACCAAAGCACACATATCTTCACTAAAATTTAGTAGTCATCACCAAAGCTCACAATTCTTCACTAAAATTCACTAGTCCCCCAGCAGAGCTTACAGGTCCCCACCAAAACTCACAAGTCCCCACAAAAACGCACAAGTCCCCACAAAAACTCACAAGTCCCCACAAAAACTCACAAGTCCCACAAAAACTCCCAAGTCCCCACAAAAACGCACAAGTCCCGACAAAAAAATAACATGTCCCACCAAAACTCACAAGTCGCCACAAAAACTCACAAGTTCCCACCAAAACTCACAAGTCCCCACCAAAACTCACAAGTCTCCACCAAAACTCACAAGTCCCCACCAAAACTCACAAGTCTTCAGCAATATTCACAAGTCTCCACCAAAAGTCACAAATCTCCAGCAAAACTCACAAGTCTGAAGCAAAATTCACAAGTCCCAACCAAAGCTCACAAGTCCACACAGTGGAAACTCACAAGTTCCCACCAAAACTCACAAGTCGCCACAAAACTCACAAGTTCCCACCAAAACTCACAAGTCCGCACTAAAACTGACAAGTCCCCATCAAAGCTCACAAGTCCCCATCAAAGCTCACAAGTCCCCATCAAAGCTCACAAGTCCCCATCAAAGCTCACAAGTCCCCATCAAAGCTCACAAGTCCCCAGCAAAGCTCACAAGTCCCCATCAAAGCTCACAAGTCCCCAGCAAAGCTCACAAGTCCCCATCAAAGCTCACAAGTCCCCAGCAAAGCTCAGTAGTCCCCATCAAAGTTCACAAGTCCCCATCAAAGCTCACAAGTCCCCATCAAAGCTCACAAGTCGCCACAAAAACTCACAAGTTCCCACCAAAACTCACAAGTCCCCAGCAAAGCTCACAAGTCCCCAGCAAAGCTCACAAGTCCCCAGCAAAGCTCACAAGTCCCCATCAAAGTTCACAAGTCCCCATCAAAGCTCACAAGTCCCCAGCAAAGCTCACAAGTCCCCATCAAAGCTCACAAGTCCCCATCAAAGCTCACAAGTCTCCAGCAAAGCTCACAAGTCCCCAGCAAAGCTCACAAGTCCCCAGCAAAGCTCACAAGTCCCCATCAAAGCTCACAAGTCCCCATCAAAGCTCACAAGTCCCCATCAAAGCTCACAAGTCCCCATCAAAGCTCACAAGTCCCCAGCAAAGCTCACAAGTCCCCATCAAAGCTCACAAGTCCCGACAAAAAAATCACAAGTCGCCACAAAAACTCACAAGTTCCCACCAAAACTCACAAGTCCACAGCAAAGCTCACAAGTCCCCAGCAAAGCTCACAAGTCCCCATCAAAGCTCACAAGTCCCCATCAAAGCTCACAAGTCCCCAGCAAAGCTCACAAGTCCCCAGCAAAGCTCACAAGTCCCCATCAAAGCTCACAAGTCTCCAGCAAAGCTCACAAGTCCCCAGCAAAGCTCACAAGTCCCCATCAAAGCTCACAAGTCCCCATCAAAGCTCACAAGTCCCCAGCAAAGCTCACAAGTCCCCAGCAAAGCTCACAAGTCCCCATCAAAGCTCACAAGTCCCCAGCAAAGCTCACAAGTCCCCAGCAAAGCTCATATATAGTGTTAATAAATTGTAAACCTGTTATGTCAACAAACATTAGCCAAGTCATGTTTATGACACAACTGGTGTTTTTAAAGTCTCAGTGCAGTGAATATTTCTAATATTCAGTAAATGACGTAATCATCATCTACGTACCACAATTTTCTAAACCACATTTATGAACAAACCGCTGCTTCCTTTAAGGTTTTATTTACGTAAAGGACGGGCACTACGATACTTTCACTGTCTCATTGCTTGAAGGAAATAGTGTTGACGATTGAAAACAGGGTATTTCTGGTTGAGCATGTCTTCCGTAATGGCGGTAAATATACGGATGAGGTCATTAGACAATTCGTGAGGAAATTTCCAGACTCACAAGTCCCTCACCGAAATTCTGTTACAAAATTGATCAAAAAGTTTCGTGAAACCGGTAGTGTGGTAGATGCATACCGATCTGGAAGACCTTCAATTTCACAAGACCAAATTATGGAACTCCAAGACAGAATTACAATGAGTCCAAATGCATCTTTAAACCACTTGTCTCAACAGGTGCAAATATCTAAGAGTTCTGTCCACAAGGTTTTAAGAAGTGAACTACACTATCGTCCATACAAATTAACTGAAGTGTCTCAACTCCAAGAAAGAGATTATGAATCCCGTTTAAACTACTGCATGTGGTTTCAGAATTTTATTTATGAACATGGCGCTGCCATCCTTGACGTCACTTTTTTCACTGATGAGGCCTGGTTTCATTTATCCGGTTATGTGAACAGTCAGAACAATCGGCTGTGGAGCAGTGAAAACCCCCATGAATTTCATCAAGTGCCGCTTTACGATCAAAAAGTCGGAGTGTGGTGCGCTATAAGTCGTATGCGGATAATAGGACCTATATTTTTTAATGAAACAATAAATGCAGAACGTTACCGTACTTTAATTCTGGAACCGTTCATAGCACACCTTACAGAACGGGAAATTATGGAATCCTGGTTTCAGCAGGATGGGGCAACAGCACACACAGCCACAACAACACTCAATTATTTAGAAAGCATATTTGCAAATCGCATTATTTCACGTGGAATCTGGCCTGCTCGTTCACCAGATCTAACACCCCCAGATTATTATCTGTGGGGGGGCATTGAAGGGGAAAGTTTATGAAAATAATCCGCAGACAATTAATGACCTAAAGACTGAAATAGTAGACAAGATTAAACAAATATCACCAGACATTATTCTGAAGGTTTTCGCAAATATGGAAAGACGAATCACGACATGTCTTGAGGCCCGTGGTGGACATTTTCAACATATGCTTTAGGCACAACTTTATTGTGTTAATACCAACATTACCCATTATAAGCTCGCCGATAGCAGTCAAGTATATTTGAATAATACCATTTATTTTACAATTTGTGTGACGCATTAGTTAACCGCATTTCTGGTGACGTTTTTTTCTTTAGAGAGTATAAATTCACTGCACTGCGACTTTAAAACACCCTGTAGAATGACATCAGAACAATCAATGACTCGCTACACTATCTCCCTGTAACAAAAGGGAGCGTGTAGGTTGTAACATCAGAATAATCAATGACTCGCTACACTATCTCCCTGTAACAAAAGGGAGCGTGTAGGTTGTAACATCAGAATAATCAATGACTCGCTACACTATCTCCCTGTAACAAAAGGGAGCGTGTAGGTTGTAACATCAGAATAATCAATGACTCGCTACACTATCTCCCTGTAACAAAAGGGAGCGTGTAGGTTGTAACATCAGAATAATCAATGACTCGCTACACTATCTCCCTGTAACAAAAGGGAGCGTGTAGGTTGTAACATCAGAATAATCAATGACTCGCTACACTATCTCCCTGTAACAAAAGGGAGCGTGTAGGTTGTAACATCAGAATAATCAATGACTCGCTACACTATCTCCCTGTAACAAAAGGGAGCGTGTAGGTTGTAACATCAGAATAATCAATGACTCGCTACACTATCTCCCTGTAACAAAAGGCAACAACGTGTAGGTTGGGTCCTGTAACATCAGAATTGACAATCTCACCAGAGCTGAAAGCTTCGAACAAGTTTCTTTTATTTTTTTAAAACTAATCTGTCATTTGCAAATGACTGGAGATGGCATACAACATTAAAGGTTGTATTAACTTCAACTAATGAGTTATCATCAACCAGTTATCTCAGACTAATGAGTCATCACTGACCAGTTATCTCAGACTAATGAGTCATACCGGCCAGTTCTCTCCAACTAACGAGTCATCACTGACCAGATCTCTTCAACTAATGAGTCATCACTCACCAGTTCTCTCCAACTAATGAATCATCATTGACCAGTTCTCTCCTACTAATGAATCATCATTGACTAGATCTCTCCAACTAATGAATCATCACTCACCAGATGTCTCCAACTAATGAATCATCACTCACCAGATGTCTCCAACTAATGAATCATCACTCACCAGATGTCTCCAACTAATGAATCATCACTCACCAGATGTCTCCAACTATTGAGATTACCATATTGCATATCATTTACATAATATTACTCTCAACACAGTCCGTCTGAAAGAATCTCTGTCTCTAGTCAGATCTCCCAAAGAACGTTGCATTCACCACAGCCCGTCTGAAAGAATCTCTGTCTCTAGCCAGATCTCCCACAGAACGTTGCATTCACCACAGTCCGTCTGAAAGAATCTCTGTCTCTAGCCAGATCTCCCACAGAACGTTACATTCACCACAGCCCGTCTGAAAGAATCTCTGTCTCTAGTCAGATCTCCCAAAGAACGTTGCATTCACCACAGCCCGTCTGAAAGAATCTCTGTCTCTAGCCAGATCTCCCACAGAACGTTGCATTCACCACAGCCCGTCTGAAAGAATTTCTGTCTCTAGCCAGATCTCCCACAGAACGTTACATTCACCACAGTCCGTCTGAAAGAATCTCTGTCTCTAGCCAGATCTCCCACACAACGTTACACTCACCACAGCCCATCTGAAAGAATCTCTGTCTCTAGCCAGATCTCTCACAGAACGTTACATTCACCACAGCCCGTCTGAAAGAATCTCTGTCTCTAGCCAGATCTCCCACAGAACGTTACATTCACCACAGCCCGTCTGAAACAATCTCTGTCTCTAGCCAGATCTCCCACAGAACGTTACATTCACCACAACCGTCTGAAGGAATCTCTGTCTCTAGCCAGATCTCCCACAAAACGTTACATTCATCACAGCCCGTCTGAAGGAATCTCTGTCTCTAGCCTGATCTCCCACACAACGTTACATTCATCACAGTCCGTCTGAAAGAATCTCTGTCTCTAGCCAGATCTCCAACAGAACGTTACATTCATCACAGCCCGTCTGAAAGAATCTCTGTCTCTAGCCTGATCTCCCACAGAACGTTACATTCATCACAGCCCGTGTGAAGGAATCTCTGTCTCTAGCCAGATCTCCCACACAACGTTACATTCATCACAGCCCGTCTGAAAGAATCTCTGTCTCTAGCCAGATCTCCCACACAACGTTACATTCACCACAGACCATCTGAAAGAATCTCACTCTCTAGCCAGATCTCCCACACACCGTTACATTCACCACAGACCATCTGAAAGAATCTCTGTCTCTAGCCAGATCTCCCACACACCGTTACATTCACCACAGACCATCTGAAAGAATCTCTGTCTCTAGCCAGATCTCCCACACAACGTTACATTCACCACAGACCATCTGAAAGAATCTCTGTTTCTAGCCAGATCTCCCACAGAACGTTACATTCACCACAGACCATCTGAAAGAATCTCTGTCTCTAGCCAGATCTCCCACACAACGTTACATTCACCACAGACCATCTGAAAGAATCTCTGTTTCTAGCCAGATCTCCCACAGAACGTTACATTCACCACAGACCATCTGAAATAATCTCTGTTTCTAGCCAGATCTCCCACGTATGTTGTCATATTCAAGGCCTCCTTAGTGTCTTGAAACCCCCTGCTTCTTGGCCTGCCCCTGATGCATCACCCAGGAACCATACCTTCCATTATCGTTCTTTCCAGCCCGCTGTGTCTTTTGACGTAGCCTAGTATTTTAATTTCCTCTGTAGAAAGGTGTTTCAATATTTCTTCATGATCTGTTTCCTTATCCGAAGTATATGAAATGTATTTCTGTATGATTTTGTGTCCAGTGAACGGAACTACCTAGTGACTAGAGCTGGTACAAGCAAGCTGAGCTTCAACGTCATACCAGCTCTCTGGATCCAACCAGTAAAGAGAGGGCTGAGAACCAAGCTCCAGAGTTCAATCACCGGAACGATGATTTTCACCACTTCCCCTTCGACACTTCCGTTAATACTCCTTGGGGTGGGGGGGGGGGATACAAAGTTCTAGTCCTTGCCCCTCTGACAGCCTCAACCAATTGATGTTGTTGTAGGGTTTCTCCGATGTTCTCAGTCCATCTGTCTTTGTCTCTCTCTTTCTCTCTCTGTCTCTCTCTATATCTCCGTCTTACAATTGATTCAATGACCAATCTCTCTGTTTGAATTGATTCAATGCCCAATCTCTCTCTCTTATAATTGATTCAATGCCCAATCTCTCTCTCTTAGAATTGATTCAATGCCCAATCTCTCTCTCTTATAATTGATTCAATGCCCAATCTCTCTCTCTTATAATTGATTCAATGACCAATCTCTCTCTCTTAGAATTGATTCAATGACCAATCTCTCTCTTAGAATTGATTCAATGACCAATCTCTCTCTCTCTCTCTTAGAATTGATTCAATGCCCAATCTCTCTCTCTTAGAATTGATTCAATGTCCAGTCTCTCTCTTAGAATTGATTCAATGCCCAATCTTTCTCTTAGCATTGATTCAATGCCCAATATCTCTCTCTCTCTTAGAATTGATTCAATGCCCAATCTCTCTCTTAGAATTGATTCAATGCCCAATCTCTTTCTTAGAATTGATTCAATGCCCAATCTCTCTCACTTAGAATTGATTCAATGCCCAATTTCTCTCTTAGAATTGATTCAATGCCCAATCTCTTTCTTAGAATTGATTCAATGCCCAATCTCTCTTTTGGAATTGATTAAATGTCCAGTCTCTCGATCTAAGAATTGATTCAATGCCCAATCTCTCTCTTAGAAGTGATTCAATGCCCAATCTCTCACTTAGTGTTGATTCAATGTCCAATCTCTCACTTAGTATTGATTCAATGCCCAATTTCTCTCTCTCTCTCTCTCTCTCTCTCTCTTAGAATTGATTCAATGCCCAATCTCTCTCTCTCTTAGAATTGATTCAATGCCCAATCTCTCTCTTTTAGAATTGATTCATTGCCCAATCTCTCTCTCTCTTAGAATTGATTCAATGCCCAATCTCTCTCTCTCTTAGAATTGATTCAATGCCCAATCTCTCTCTCTCTCTTAGAATTGATTCATTGCCCAATCTTTCTCTCTCTCTCTCTCTCTCTCTTAGAATTGATTCAATGCCCAATCTCTCTCTCTCTCTCTTAGAATTGATTAGGTGCCCAATCTGTTTCTTAGAATTGATTCAATGCCCAATCTCTTTCTTAGAATTGATTCAATGCCCAATCTCTCTCTCTCTCTCTCTCTCTCTCTCTTTTAGAAATGATTCAATGCCCAATATCTAACTCTCTTAGAATTGATTCAATGCACAATCTCTCTCTTAGAATTGATTCAATGCCCAATCTCTCTCTCTCTCTCTTAGAATTGATTCAATGTCCAATCTCTCTCTTAGAAGTGATTCAATGCCCAATCTCTCTCTGACTTAGTATAGATTCAATGCCCATCTCTCTCTCTCTCTCTTAGAATTGATTCAATGCCCAATCTTTCTTCTCTCTTAGAATTGATTCAATGCCCAATCTCTCTCTCTCTCTCTCTCTCTCTCTTAGAATTGATTCAATGCCCAATCTCTCTCTTTTAGAATTGATTAATTGCCCAATCTCTCTCTCTCTTAGAATTGATTCAATGCCCAATCTCTCTCTCTCTCTTAGAATTGATTCAATGCCAATCTCTCTCTCTCTCTAGAATTGATTCAATGCCCAATCTCTCTCTCTCTCTCTTAGAATTGATTCAATGCCCAATCTCTCTCTCTCTCTTAGAACTGATTCATTGTCCAATTTCTCTCTCTCTCTCTCTCTCTTAGAATTGATTCAATGCCCAATCTCTCTCTCTCTCTCTCTTAGAATTGATTAGGTGCCCAATCTGTTTCTTAGAATTGATTCAATGCCCAATCTCTTTCTTAGAATTGATTCAATGCCCAATCTCTCTCTCTCTCTCTCTCTCTCTCTCTCTCTCTCTCTCTCTTAGAATTGATTCAATGCCCAATCTCTAACTCTCTTAGAATTGATTCAATGCACAATCTCTCTCTTAGAATTGATTCAATGCCCAATCTCTCTCTCTCTTAGAATTGATTCTATGACCAATCTCTCATTCTCTTAGAATTGATTCAATGTCCAATCTCTCTCTTAGAAGTGATTCAATGCCCAATCTCTCTCTGACTTAGTATAGATTCAATGTCCAATCTCTCTCTTAGAAGTGATTCAATGCCCAATCTCTCTCTGACTTAGTATAGATTCAATGCCCAATTTCTCTCTCTTAGAATTGATTCAATGCCCAATCTCTCTCTCTCTCTCTCTTAGAATTGATTCAATGCCCAATCTCTCTCTTTTAGAATTGATTCATTGCCCATTCTCTTTCTCTCTTAGAATTGATTCAATGCCAGTTCTCTCTCTCTTAGAATTGATTCAATGACCAATCTCTCTCTCTCTCTCTTAGAATTGATCCAATGCCCAATCTCTCTCTTAGAATTGATTCAGGGCCCAATCTCTTTCTTAGAATTGATTCAATCCCCAATCTCTTTCTTAGAATTGATTCAATGCCCTATCTCTTTCTTAGAATTGATTCTATGCCCAATCTCTCTCTCTCTCTCTCTCTCTCTCTCTCTCTCTCTCTCTCTTAGAATTGATTCAATGCCCAATCTCTCTCTTAGAATTGATTCAGTGCCCAATCTCTTTCTTAGAATTGATTCAATCCTAAATCTCTTTCTTAGAATTGATTCAATGCCCAATCTCTCTCTTAGAATTGATTCAATGTCCAGGTTCTCTCTCTTAGAATTGATTCAGTGTCCAATCTCTATAATTGATTCAATGCCCAATCTTTCTCTTAGAATTGATTGAATGCCCAGTCTCTCTCTCTCTCTTAGAATTGATTCAATGTACAGTCTCTCTCTCTTAGAATTGATTCAGTGTCCAATCTCTTTCTTAGAATTGATTCAATGTCCAATCTCTCTCTTAGAATTGATTCAATGCCCAATCTCTCTTTTAGAATTGATTCAATGCCCAATCAATCTCTCTTAGAATTGATTCAATGCCCAATCTCTCTCTTAGAATGGATTCAATGCCCAATCTCTCTCTTAGAATTAATTCAATGTCCAGTCTCTCTCTCTCTCTCTCTCTTAGAATTGATTCAATGTCCAGTCTCTCTCTCTTAGAATTGATTCAATGCCCAAACTCTGTCTCTCTCTCTCTCTCTTAGAATTGATTCAATGCCCAATCTCTCTCTCTCTCCTAGAATTGATTCCATGCCCAATCTCTTTCTTAGAATTGATTCAATGCCCAATCTCTCTCTTAGAATTGATTCAATGTCCAGTCTCTTTCTCTTAGAATTGATTCAATGTCCAGTCTCTCTCTCTTAGAATTGATTCAATGCCCAATCTCTTTCTTAGAATTGATTCAATGTCCAGTCTCTCTCTTTTAAAATTGATTCAATGCCCAATCTCTCTCTCTTAGAATTGATTCAATGCCCAATCTCTCCCTTTGAATTGATTCAATGTCCAGTCTCTCTCTCTTAGAATTGATTCAATGCCCAATCTCTCTCTTAGAATTGATTCAATGTCCAGTCTCTCTCTCTTAGAATTGATTCAGTGTCCAATCTCTATAATTGATTCAATGCCCAATCTCTCTCTTAGAATTGATTCATTGCCCAATCTTTCTCTTAGAATTTATTGAATGCCCAGTCTCTCTCTCTCTCTTAGAATTGATTCAATGTACAGTCTCTCTCTCTTAGAATTGATTCAGTGTCCAATCTCTTTCTTAGAATTGATTCAATGTCCAATCTCTCTCTTAGAATTGATTCAATGCCCAATCTCTCTTTTAGAATTGATTCAATGCCCATCAATCTCTCTTAGAATTGATTCAATGCCCAATCTCTCTCTTAGAATGGATTCAATGCCCAATCTCTCTCTTAGAATTAATTCAATGTCCAGTCTCTCTCTCTCTCTCTCTCTCTCTCTCTTAGAATTGATTCAATGTCCAGTCTCTCTCTCTTAGAATTGATTCAATGCCCAAACTCTGTCTCTCTCTCTCTTAGAATTGATTCAATGCCCAATCTCTCTCTCTCTCTCCTAGAATTGATTCAATGCCCACTCTCTCTCTCTCTCTCTTAGAATTGATTCAGTGCCCAATCTCTCTCTCTCTCTCTCTCTCTCTCTCTCTCTCTCTTAGAATTGATTCAATGCCGAATCCCTCTCTTTCTCTTAGAATTGATTCAATGCCCAATCTCTCTCTCTCCTAGAATTGATTCAATGCCCAATCTCTCTCTCTCTCTTAGAATTGATTCAGTGCCCAATCTCTCTCTCTCCTAGAATTGATTCAATGCCCAATCTCTCTCTCTCCTAGAATTGATTCAATGTCCAATCTCTCTCTCTCTCTTAGAATTGATTCAGTGCCCAATCTCTCTCTCTCCTAGAATTGATTCAATGCCCAATCTCTCTCTCTCCTAGAATTGATTCAGTGCCCAATCTCTCTCTCTCCTAGAATTGATTCAATGCCCAATCTCTCTCTCTCCTAGAATTGATTCAATGCCCAATCTCTCTCTCTCCTAGAATTGATTCAATGCCCAATCTCTCTCTCTCCTAGAATTGATTCAATGCCCAATCTCTCTCTCTCTCTTAGAATTGATTCAGTGCCCAATCTCTCTCTCTCTCCTAGAATTGATTCAATGTCCAATCTCTCTCTCTCTCTTAGAATTGATTCATTGCCCAATCTCTCTCTCTCTCTCTCTCTCTCTCTCTCTATCTATCTATCTATCTCTCTCTATCTATCTATCTATCTATCTCTATCTCTTAGAATTGATTCAGCGCCCAATCCCTCTCTTACAATTGAATCAATGCTAAATCTATCTCCTAGAATTGATTCAATGCTGATCCCTCTCTCTCTCTTAGAATTGATTCAATGCCTAATCTCTCTCTCTCCTAGAATTGATTCAATGCCCAATCTCTCTCTCTCTCTCTCTCTCTTAGAATTGATTCAGTGCCCAATCTCTCTCAGTCTCCTAGAATTGATTCAATGCCCAATCTCTCTCTCTTAGAATTGATTCAGTGCCCAATCTCTCTCTCTCTCTCTCTATCTATCTATCTATCTACCTATCTCTATCTCTTAGAATTGATTCAGCGCCCAATCCCTCTCTTACAATTGAATCAATGCTAAATCTATCTCCTAGAATTGATTCAATGCCGAATCCCTCTCTTACAATTGAATCAATGCTAAATCTATCTCCTAGAATTGATTCAGCGCCCAATCCCTCTCTTACAATTGAATCAATGCTAAATCTATCTCCTAGAATTGATTCAATACCTGATTTAACCACACGATCTTGAAACATCAAAATATTTCTGTGTAAACAAAAGAGAAATTGACAGACGCACAGCTGGTACTGACCATGTCGATATATATATATATCCCCATGCCAAATACGGACAGACCTTGACAACACAACTGTTAAATCTCATGAAAAAAATGAGGCATATGAAATGTTGCAAGCTAAACAGGGAGGGATATAGTAAAGGGGGATGAAATTCTGATTAAAACTCTTAAGGACGAAACCAGGAAATGATTTGATTGAACATCAGTGCTTGGAGATATGATCAGAGTCAAGAGAAGCCTGCATCACACGCATACAACATGAAAATGCCAGGTTGGAAGAGGCGAGCCAGAAACATCTGGAATAAAAGGTCATTAATGTGCAGATACTTTATTGAGATCATGTGTGATCTCTCCATTATGAGACTTAGTATAAGTCGTGAAGAGACATTAATAGAGCTCATAGAGCTATCATCATGTGTAGATACTTTATTGAGATCATGTGTGATCTCTCCATTATGAGACTTAGTATAAGTCATGAAGAGACATTAATAGAGCTTGTAGAGCTATCATCATGTGTAGAGACTTTATTGAGATCATGTGTGATCGCAACACTATGAGACTGATGATCAGTCTGAAGAGTCATGTGTAGAGCTATTAGAGCTACAACCCAAGTACAGAGAAGTTAGTAGACAAGTGAAACCGTGCTAGTATAAAACTGTCTGTCAGTCGAGGATAACCCTTAGTGTGGGGTAAACTCAGCAATCACCTTTTGACATTGTGTTAGGGGAGCAAGGGAAGAGATGAATGTGAGGCTACCAGCGACTTTGTATTTATATTTGTGAACATGTACCGGATGTGGTTCTTGTGTAAATTAAATTGTTGTGTGTGAAAATTCATCGGTGTTGGTAATGATTTGCGGGATGCTAGCTGAATTGTGATCCCTAGTGATGAACGAATGCTGGGAGTAGTGCAGGTGGCTGTGAACCCAAGGGAAAAGTGCACGCACATGCACCGAAAGACAATAGATTTGGCACCGACTTTGCACGAACCAAACCCGTGCCAAAGTCCGATAATCGGCTTATTATCTCGGTGATCGGTAATCGGCTTATCTCGGTGGTGTGCGTTGGTGCGTGACGGTCGTGGTGTACGTGACCGGTGTCGTGGTGTGCGTTGGTGCGTGGTGATCGGTGCGTCGCTAGCTCGCCGGTTATCGGACAGCGGTTCTAAAAGGGGTCAGCGGTTCTAAAAGGGGCGCTATCTCGCGGGTCGGATGGCGGGTCGTCGCCGGCTATCGAGGCGTGCGGGTGGGGAAAGGGGGGTGCCTTTATTGGTCGAGTGTTATCATCATGTGTGGGTCAACAGGAGGCGACATGTAAAAAAATGCTGACAAGCAATTATTAGTATCGTTAGCGTCATGTACCCGATTATAGCGATTTTTTTTTCTCTCTCTCTCTCTCTATTGCATATCCAAGCTAACTCAAGTCAAATAAAAATCATCATCATGTGCCTCAACAGCATCCCTTCATGGCCTATCATCATCATCATGTGCCTCAACACTATCAGCATGTGCCTCAACACTATCCCTTCATGGCCTATCATCATCATCATACGCCACCCTCACATGTACCACCCTCAACACTATCATCATCATCATGTGCCACCCTCAACACTATCATCATCATACGCCACCCTCAACACTATCATCATCATGTGCCGCCCTCAACATCATCATCATGTGCCGCCCTCAACATCATCATCATGTGCCACCCTCAACATCATCATCATACGCCACCCTCAACACTATCATCATCATGTGCCACCCTCAACACTATCATCATCATCATGTGCCACCCTCAACATCAACCTTCATATCCCATCATCATCATGTGCCACCCTCAACATCAACCTTCATATCATCATCATGTGCCACCCTCAACATCAACCTTCATATCCCATCATCATCATGTGCCTCAACACGATCATCATGTGCCTCAACATCACCCTTCATGGCCTATCATCAAGCCACACAAAGTATCAACCATCTCTCTCTCTCTCTCTCACACATTCATGGTAAACCAAAACAAAATTCGTTCTATATTTCTCACAACTTTATTATTACAACAAATATACGACATATATATATATATATATTACTGTCCGGTTGTTGATAATTTTAAGCGTCTGGGTTTCCTCCCTCCTGTTTTGATGGTACTGTTTGTTAAATGTCTATCAAACACGGGTGCATAGGAAGTTTCATTAGTCTTCAAAACACAACCGCCCTCCATTTTGACAAAACCTTGATCAAAGCTGGAATAGGTAATTGGTGACTCTGCTGAAACACCCGCGGCATTCATATTGGGTGCCGGATCTGTCGTCTGATTAACAAGAGCGAGGTTCCCTTGATTAACAAAGGGGGGCGTGTAGTCGATGAGATTCGTGTTAACAAGAGATGGTATGTAGTTTTGATGGTTAACGACAGGCGGCGTGTAGTTGATCTGATTAACGAGAGGTGGCGTGTAGTTGATCTGGTTAACGAGAGGTGGCGTGTAGTTGAGGTTAGCATAAGCGGTTAAAATTTCCTCTCGCATCTCGACTAACGTGATAAATTCCTCTCTCGATAGTGTTATCCCAGTTCTGGTAGGAAACTTAAAAAAACTATCACCGCTATATGTCCTTATATTTATCAATGGTCTGTTACGAAAAACACAAACCGAGACTGCCTTAACGCCATCTTTAGACAATGGAACTACAGTCTCATTTTCACGTGACATAAATATGCGCTGATCACTGAGATCAAACGAAATTGGCGTATTCAAGCTACACGACTCCATATTCAAAGAAAAACAAACCACCTGGCAACAGACGTTGGTTATGTGTGTGCGTGTACACTGCTCGACTGGGGGTTTTTATACCCGTTTATCGGGTCGAGGACCGTCTATTTATAGCAGCTAACGCAATACGTTATCAGGCGTGGTAATCAGTCGTGTTGCGACATGTTCAGTGACCTCTGGAACTGACCCAATAGGGGGGTGATGTGTGGGGAAATATGATGCGTGTAACAATTCGGTCTCAGATAATGCGGCTTGAGACTAGGAAACTTCTCCTCCCTCCTGTAGTGTTTATATAGGTTGTGGCTTATAAAAATAGGTGTTAGTTGAAGAGGGGGAAACCTCGCGCGCTGACCTAAAATCACTCGTTATTATCTTCGTCGGGGGCGTAATCACTAAAGTTAGTAGCACTTGTGAGGATGGATCCCCGATGGAATCATCCCTTCACAGCTCTGATAGCCGGTCCTACCGGGTGTGGGAAAACGGTATTTGTGCAAAAGTTTATACAGAACCTTCACGAGCTAGCTGTCCCCGTACCGGAGGAAGTTATATGGTGTTATGGGGAATGGCAGCCGATATACGAGACTATGAGGTCAGTGAGATTTATCGAGGGTCTACCAGACGTCGATAAATTGGAAGGTGGTAAGAAGAGAAGACTGATCGTCATCGATGACTTGATGTCTGAGACGGACGAGCGGGTAACAAAATTATTCACCAAAGGTAGTCATCACAGAGATATTAGTGTGATGTACATTGTTCAAAATCTTTTCGAAAAATAAAGAACATCGAACCATAAGTCTCAATACGCACTATTTAGTCCTTTTCAAGAACCCGAGAGACGGGAGTCAAATTATGAATCTGGGTAAACAAATGTACCCGGGTCAGGTGGGGTACCTCCAAGATAGTTTTAAGGACGCGACAGTGACTCCTCACGGTTATTTGCTGGTCGATCTTCGTCAGGACACACCTTATAATCTTAGGTTGAGAACAAAAATATTCCAGGGGAGAGACAAATCGTCTACGTGCCAAAGTAGAGAATCATGTGTGATGAATCACTTAGACGGCACTGTGAAATGTTGAAATGTATGCGCGCCGCCTCGCCGAGCGGTTTAAGAACCATATTAAAAACAGCCTCTCCCAACTCATTAACTTTTGTGCGAGTGTTGTCATAACATATTAAAAGGTAATGTTAGACTCACTCAACGACAGAAGTGCGAGCTACGTCGACACAAGAACAAGTTGAGACTTCTCACTAAAAGAAACCGAGTCTTAAGCGGCGGAGAGAGATTCTACAAACCGGTGGGTTTATAGGTGCTTTGCTCCGTCCTATATTAAGTATTCTCGGTGGAGTACTAGGTGCGTAACAATGGCCAAAAAAATGATTTTGGTGGATCCTCGATTCCTCGAGGGTCTTAAACAGACTACTAGCACGTCGTATAGCCCACCCGAGGCGATCGGTGACAACTTGAGAGATTTAGATGATGAAATGCAACGTATCCTATTCCGCGATGATTTAGCACCCGCCGATAAGGCCAGAGTGTACCAACGCGCCCTGCATCAATATTTAACTAGATTGGAGCAGTATAATCGACGCTCATTGGGCTCGGTCGATCTCATTCAACACAACACGGCAACAGAAAAAACACATTCCCCACCAACACCATCATTCGAGGTATCACCAGAGCAGACCAAGACACCAGCACCACCACCACCAGCGGAAACCCCAAAGGTAGGTAATGAAACCACTCCGCCCGTAGCCACGTATAAACTGAGACCTAAAAAATGAAAGAGCGGAATCCCAACACCAAAATGGGAACGGTGGAGAAAATATTGAGACGTTGTTACTTTGACCCTAGTCGACCAGGGGCGTATAGTGGTGCAACGGCCCTGCAACGTAACACCAAACTGGGACTCGCAAAGATTAAACAATGGCTGAGTCATCAGGATACCTATACCCTTCATAAACCAATTCGTCGCAGATTTGAAAGGCGTCCCATTATAACGAGTGGCCCCCAACAGCAATATCAGGCAGACCTAATCGATTTGAGACATTTGAAAAAACACAACGATGGATATTCCTATTTGGTTTCTTGCGTGGACGTTTTCAGTAAATTCGCGTGGTCTGTACCGATACGATCCAAAACGGGGAAATCCTTAGTGGAAGCCGTCGGTAAGATATTTCTCGATGGGAAACCCGCGAGTTTTCAAACCGATAAGGGGTCAGAGTTTCTGAACAGAACATTTCAGAAATTCCTCGCTGACAACAACGTTCACTTTTTCACTACGCAGAACGAAGATATTAAGGCCGCCGTGGTGGAACGCTTTAACAGGACTCTGAAACAACGGATGTGGCGATATTTCACGAAATCCAATAAGTTGTCTTATGTCCGAGTCCTCCCCGCCCTACTTCGAAGTTATAACCATTCGTATCACAGAAGTATAAAAATGGCACCGGTCGACGTCAACGCAGACAATCAAGAACAGGTATGGAACACGTTGTATAATAGCAAACGCAACTTTAAATTTGAACGACCCCTGTACAAGCCCGGTGATCGAGTTAGACTGGTCCTGGGCAGAGCCAATTTTAAAAAGGGTTATGCCCCGGCTTGGACGGAGGAACTGTTTTCCATCAGTCGAGTAAATGAAACAAACCCCGTTACATATGTGTTGAAAGACGATAAGGGCGATGACATAGAGGGGTCATTCTACACACCGGAAATTCAAAAAGTTGGAGACAAACACGAGTACAGAATCGAGAGTATCATAACCGAGCGTCGCACATCCTTTGGGCGAAAGGAGTGTTTAGTCAAATGGTTTGGGTACGATTCCTCATTTAACACTTGGATACCGTCCAAGGACATTGTCAGATACAAAACTAGAGATGCGAGAAGAAGAAGAAGTGGTAACTTTTGGTGGAGAGCCCGATTTGCGAGCCGTAAACTCGGGAGGCGGGAGAGACGGCGAACCACGCTGGTTGGGGTCGATGTTTGGGAAACTATCCCCCTACTTAGAACTTGTCTTTATTTGTCAAGTGGTAGTTATATATACAGTTGTAGCGGTCTCGCTGTTCAATCTGACCACCGAAAAGCCAGACGCGAAGGAGGGAAAACTGTGGATAGCCCTACTGAGCAGCTGTTTGGGTTACATGCTACCGAATCCAAACTTGGAGAGGCGACGGTGAAACGAGTAAAAAAAATGAGTTTTTATGTCACCCTGCCCAGCAATGCATCTATGGAACTTTTTAAGGATAATAACCCAGGCCACTTTTTCGTTAAACTTCCTCAGACCATTGACATTTCGACGCAGTATGAGATCGCACTGGTGGAGATACAGTTTCCGCTAAATTATTTCAATGTAATAGAGGGTGATGTCTGGATTCGCTACGAATCTCTCGATAACGACGATATTTGCGACGCCAGATTTTATTTCAACGTGACATTGGAACCTGGGTTATACACGAAACCCGATGCGTTCATCGGCGCGTTGAACGCGTCGATCATAAAAGCGGAGGATGAGTCGTACAGGGGAGTGAAAGGGAAAAAAATGAGATTCATTTACGCAAAAGAGGTGAATAAAGCCATCTTGAAACTTTACGAGAAAGGAGTCAGTGTTACCATAAGCGACACTTTGAAAAACATGTTAGCCTTCCCCACGACCTCAATATCAGACACGGCTCCCGATATCTTCAGCGTGGGTGTAATGGACTTGGAAAGTGTTGCGAAGAATGTCTACGTCTACTGCGATCTCGTTTCCCCCAGACCGGTCGGGGATGTGATGGTGCCTCTCCTCAGGAGCGTGCCTGTTCTCAATAGAAATCACACCTCGGTGTTTCAGATCTACGATAAGCCTCACTACCTACCCCTGAGTAGATTTTCCTTCGATACCGTCGAGATCCTTTTAGCCAACGAACACGGAAAAACCATTCCATTCACCAGCGGGACGTCGGTGCTAACGGTACACTTTCGAGTCAAGAAGCATCTCGAGCTGGTATAATGGTGAAACACACTCCCCTTCATAGAGATGTTGAGTTATACGAAGACTTTTACTGTTGTCAGGCTGGCGATGGGATGCCCGTGTTTATAGGAGGTCGAAGTCAGAGCGGTCGAGGAATCGGTAGTTTCTTCGGTGGAATCGGGAGGGCTATTTTACCCTGGTTAAAAACCGGCGGTAAGACCTTGCTCAGAGAAGGCTTGGGGACCGGTCTGCAGGTCGCACAGGACGCATTGGCCGGGAAAAATGTCGGTGAAGCTTTCAAAGAACGAGCTAAGGAGGCCGGTCAGCGGTTGGTACACGGGCCGTAGACCACCTGCGTGATAACAACCAATCAGGAAGTGGTTTACGTCAAAGCAGAAAGCGAGTTATGAAGTTACCTCCACCAGGAGAACCCGTTACGAAGAGGATAAAACCGACAACTGGACGGTTCCCCCTTCATTCGGTGCACAACAGAGGGAAGAAGACGAAGACGAGGGTGGGAAATGATATTTTCGACTAATAATGTCCCTCATTCACCCCAAATCGTGCGAATGTCTTCACTCTGGTTTGGATTTATTTAGCGTTCCACCCACACAGACATCTCTAGACTCTGGCCAGTTTATTGAAATTCGTCCGATCGCAGCTTTGTCGCATAGCGCACCGATAGAGTTTTTCATTTCTGGAAACAGCGAGGAGTATCTAGATCTTTTCAACACGTTTTTACATCTGCGGGTCAAAATCACCCTCCCGAATGGTGATAGTGTACCAGTCGATGCTGAGGTAGGACCGGTCAACAATTATCTTCACAGTCTATTTTCACAAGTCGACGTATCGCTAAACGACACGTTGGTTACACCGTCGGAGAATACCTATCCTTTTAGAGCGGTGTTTGAGGCCACGCTAAATTACGGAGAGGATGCCAAAACGGGATACTTGACGGCCGCTCTGTTCTACAAAGACACAGCTGGCCACCATGACGATTTGAAAGAAAATGAGGGTTTTAAAACACGGCGCGATTTGACTTCGGGTAGTAAAGAGGTGAAATGATGGGTCGATTGCACTCTGATGTCTTTGTGCAGGATCGTTACATGTTAAACAGAGTCGACGTAAAGATAAAACTCACGCCCTCGAAGGATGTGTTCAGCCTCGCGGCTCACGATAGCTCTGTGGGTTATAAGAGTGTTATCACCTACGCCGCGCTCGTGGTCAGGAAAGCTAAGCTAAACCCCGCGATTTCTCTGGCCCACGAAAAGGCTCTCTTAAGCGGGAATGCGCGGTACCCGATCAAGAGGGTTACCATCAAGACATTTTCCATCGCTAGCGGGATGCTTTCCCACAGTCAAGACAATTTATTTTTGTCTCAAACACCGACCCGTATAGTGATAGGTCTGATTACGGCCAGTGCTTTTAATGGTGTTTACACAGCTAACCCGTTCAATTTTCAACACTTTGGTCTGATTTATATGAACCTGACGGTCGACGGGAAATGTATCTCGGGAAAGCCTCTAACTATGGACTTTGAACGAAATCAATACGCGAGAGCTTTCTTCGGCACAAATCTGGCCATGGGTCTGATTGGTAAAGACGCTGGGAATAACGTTGATTATAGAGAATTCAAGGACGGATACTGCCTATTTGGTTTTGACCTCTCGTCCAGCCTACTGGACGGCTCCCATTTTGAGCTAGCCACAAGCGGACCCTTGTCGATAGAACTCAAGTTTGCCGCTCCCACCACTACTCCCCTACAAGTTATCGTCTACGCCGAGTTGGACTCGGTGCTCGAGGTGTCCAAGACAAGGCAGATTCTAACAGACTTCGCCGTTTGAGAGAGAGAAAGAAGAAGAATATGAACACGAGGGAGATTTACAACCTTTTGATGTCGGATATTTTCGTTCGACGTTGTTCTCTTGTTAGTGTCATTCCACGAAACCACTTACCGCCAAGCATCGACCCAACGGCGACCGCGGCCTTTGTCATAAACACCGACCCTGCCCACGAACCCGGAGAGCATTGGGTGGCCCTATTTTACAACGGACTCGGCGAATGTGAGTATTTCGATTCCTACGGTTTACCTCCCAGACACGTGGATATTTTAAACTTTATAGAGCAAAACTCACACGTTCCATTCGTCTACAACCCGCGGGTGTTGCAAGATTTGTTTAGCAACACGTGCGGTCTATATTGTGTTTATTATATACTTCTTAAGTGTCGTGGCGCAAAACTTAACAGAATTCTCATGCCTTTTTCATCGAGACAGCACGTAAACGACCGTATCATTTATCGTTTGCTCGCCCCGTGGATACTTCGGCTTCGAGGGGCCCGTCCAGACGCTTAAAATTATCAACAACCGGACAGTAATATATATATATGTGTCGTATATTTGTTGTATTAATAAAGTTGTGAAATATAGAACGAATTTTGTTTTGGTTTACCATGAATGTGTGAGAGAGAGAGAGAGAGAGAGAGATGGTTGATACTTTGTGTGGCTTGATGATAGGCCATGAAGGGTGATGTTGAGGCACATGATGATAGTGTTGAGGCACATGATGATGATGGGATATGAAGGTTGATGTTGAGGGTGGCACATGATGATGATATGAAGGTTGATGTTGAGGGTGGCACATGATGATGATGGGATATGAAGGTTGATGTTGAGGGTGGCACATGATGATGATGATAGTGTTGAGGGTGGCACATGATGATGATAGTGTTGAGGGTGGCGTATGATGATGACAGTGTTGAGGGTGGCACATGATGATGATAGTGTTGAGGGTGGCACATGATGATGATGTTGAGGGTGGCACATGATGATGATGTTGAGGGCGGCACATGATGATGATAGTGTTGAGGGTGGCGTATGATGATGATAGTGTTGAGGGTGGCACATGATGATGATGATAGTGTTGAGGGTGGTACATGTGAGGGTGGCGTATGATGATGATGATAGGCCATGAAGGGATAGTGTTGAGGCACATGCTGATAGTGTTGAGGCACATGATGATGATGATAGGCCATGAAGGGATGCTGTTGAGGCACATGATGATGATTTTTATTTGACTTGAGTTAGCTTGGATATGCAATAGAGAGAGAGAGAGAGAAAAAAAAATCGCGATAATCGGGTACATGACGCTAACGATACTAATAATTGCTTGTCAGCATTTTTTTTACATGTCGCCTCCTGTTGACCCACACATGATGATAACACTCGACCAATAAAGGCACCCCCCTTTCCCCACCCGCACGCCTCGATAGCCGGCGACGACCCGCCATCCGACCCGCGAGATAGCGCCCCTTTTAGAACCGCTGACCCCTTTTAGAACCGCTGTCCGATAACCGGCGAGCTAGCGACGCACCGATCACCACGCACCAACGCACACCACGACCACCGGTCACGTACACCACGACCGTCACGCACCAACGCACACCACCGAGATAAGCCGATTACCGATCACCGAGATAATAAGCCGATTATCGGACTTTGGCACGGGTTTGGTTCGTGCAAAGTCGGTGCCAAATCTATTGTCTTTCGGTGCATGTGCGTGCACTTTTCCCTTGGGTTCACAGCCACCTGCACTACTGCTGGGGTCGCTCTGAACCAAAGAAATCACAACGCGAAGTCAATGGAGAATCGATCAACGGGATAAAGGGCGAGGCTGAGCTGAAGAGGTGTTCTACCAGTGCAGGCCAGAGTCCACAGGTGAGGGCTTAGGTCCTTACGAGCCATCACGTGAGCTGCAGAGTGCTAAGTAGTGGCACACTGAACAGGAAGGAGACCTGAGCAAGCGGAGTTCCATATTGGTTGAGTCAAGGCGGTGGCAACAAGGCGGAACGACCCGTCTTTACTTCATGTAGGCTGTCAGCCTGCTGTATGTCATCAACCTGTCAATCCTCAGCCTGCCAGTACAACTGGTGGGGGTTGGCCAACGCTGTCATGGCTAGCTTCAGTGCTTGAGTCAAGGTAGCTGTTTCATAGGGCGGCCGAACAACGGAAGGTTTGAACCTGAACCTCGGGATGAAGCACGATCTCGATAACAGCATCAGTGTTATTATCAATGTGAATATCAACTCTAAAGGGCAACAACAAGAGCTGGTATTGGTTCCAGCTGGGGTCTAGTACGTGATGTGCTCGATATAAGTCGAGGTGTCCAGTGGCCAGCGACAAATTGAGTTCAAAGGGAAATAGATCAATCAAGTCCATCCATCATCAGTCATTCAATAATGTTCAAATACAACATCAAATCACATCAAATAGAGTGGAAAGAGTTATGCTCTTTTACAGGTCTTCCTTAACCAAAGAACCTAAGAACCAAAGGCAATATAACATGCGATAACAAAAACATCAAGTTACACATACTACATCATCACAGAACAAAAAAAACCAACATAATATGACAACAGCTCAACCTACAAAGTTAGTGATGACCAGAAAACTATCGACACTTCTACACAAGCTGTAAAACAAGTCATAAACCACATCTCATGTTATTAACGATTACACAGAGGTCGATGAAACATAAAAACACAGCCAAATCTTCTAATCCAGTCTGCTTGTGATCACTGTCCAATGCCATGCTGAATGACATCCATTAGGTTTAAGTTTAGCCTTTTCTGTGGGCGATATTTGTGGATACAATGAGATAATGGATAATTTATGACTGGAACAGACAGTGGATTAATAATAGTATTTGAGTGCCCGCTTGACAAAAACTTGAAAACTAAAACTTGCTACAAAATTGTGATCAAATGAAACAGTTTATTTGTTGTGCTTGAAGAAGGGGGCGAGAGTGTGTGACGTTACAGCGGTTCTTAGCCTGGGGGTCGATGAACCCACACATTGTCACTAAACGGTGACGCATTTGTGAAACTTGTGTCGAGTTAATTTGTCCATTCAGGACAGCATGATAGATGGTAGCAGTTCATTATTGATGCTTCTTGGACATCTTCAGAACATCATTGGTATAAACAGACATCATTGGTTACACAGACATAATCAGAACATCATTGGTATAAACCGACATCATTGGTTACACAGACATCATCAGAACATCATTGGTATAAACAGACATCATTGGTTACACAGACATCATCAGAACATCATTGGTATAAACAGACATCATTGGTTACACAGACATCATCAGAACATCATTGGTATAAACAGACATCATTGGTTACACAGACATCATCAGAACATCATTGGTATAAACAGACACCATTATTTACACAGACATCATTGGTATAAAAAACATTATTGGTATAAATATACATCATTGGTATAAACAGACATCATATGTATAAACATACATCATTGGTATAAACATACATAATTTCTATAAACAGACATCATTGATATAAACAGACATAATTGATTACACATACATCAATGGTATAAACAGACATCATTGGTTCTACAGACATCATTGGTTCTACAGACATCATTGGTTACACAGACATCAATGGTATAAACAGACATCATTGGTTACACAGACATCAATGGTATAAACAGACATCATTGGTATAAACATACATCATTGGTTACACAGACATCAATGGTATAAACAGACATCATTGGTATAAACAGACTTCATTGGTTCTACAGACATCATTGGTTACACAGACATAATTGATATAAACAGACATCATTGGTTACACAGACATCATGGTATAAACAGACATCATTGGTTACACAGACATCATGGTATAAACAGACATCATTGGTTACACAGACATCATCAGAACATCATTGGTATAAACAGACATCATTGGTTACACATACATCATTGGTTACACATACATCATTGGTATAAACATACATCATTGGTTACACATACATCATTGGTATAAACATACATCATTGGTTACACAGACATCATCAGAACATCATTGGTATAAACAGACATCATTGGTTACACAGACATCAATGGTATAAACAGACATCATTGGTTACACAGACATCATTGGTATAAACAGACATCATAGGTTCTACAGACATCACCAGAACATCATTGATGTAAACAGACGTCATTGGTTACACAGACATCATTGTTATAAACAGACATCATTGGTTACACAGACATCATCAGAACATCATTCGTATAAACAGACATAATTGATTACACAGACATCATTGGTTACACAGACATCAATGGTATAAACAGACATCATTGGTTGTACAGAGTTCATCAAAACATCATTAATGTAAACAGACATCATTGGTTACACAGACATCATTGGTATAAACAGACATCATTGGTTACACAGACTTCATCAAAACATCCTTAATGTAAACAGACATCATTGGTTACACAGACATCATTGGTATAAACAGACATCATTGGTTACACAGACATCAACAGAACATCATTGATGTAAACAGACATCATTGGTTACACAGACATCATTGGTATAAACAGACATCTTTGGTTACACAGACATCATTGGTATAACAGACATCATTGGTTGCACAGACATCATTGGCTGCACAGACATCATTGATATAAACAGACATCATTGGTTACACAGACATCATTGATATAAACAGACATCATTAGTTAAACAGACATCATTGATATAAACAGACACCATTTGTTAAACATACATCATTGATATAAACAGACATCATTGGTTGCACAGCATCATTGGTATAAACAGACATCATTGGTTATACAGACATCATTGGTATAAATAGACATCATTGGTTACACAGAAATTATTGGTATAAATAGACATCATTGGTTACACATACATCATTGGTTACACATACATCATTGGTATAAACAGACATCATTGGTATAAACAGAAATCATTGGTTACACAGACTTCATCAAAACATCATTAATGTAAACAGACATCATTGGTTACACAGACATCATTGGTATAAACAGACATCATTGGTTACACAGACATCAACAGAACATCATTGATGTAAACAGACATCATTGGTTACACAGACATCATTGGTATAAACAGACATCTTTGGTTACACAGACATCATTGGTATAAACAGACATCATTGGTTACACAGACATCATTGATATAAACAGACATCATTAGTTAAACAGACATCATTGATATAAACAGACATCATTGGTTAAACAGACATCATTGATATAAACAGACATCATTGGTTGCACAGACATCATTGGTATAAATAGACATCATTGGTTACACAGAAATCATTGGTATAAATAGACATCATTGGTTACACAGACATCATTGGTATAAACAGACATCTTTGGTTAAACAGACATCATTGATATAAACAGACATCATTGGTTAAACAGACATCATTGGTAAAAACTGACATTATTGGTTATACAGACATCATTGGTATAAATAGACATCATTGGTTACACAGAAATCATTGGTATAAATAGACATCATTGGTTACACAGACATCATTGGTATAAACAGACATCATTGGTTACACAGACATCATTGGTATAAACAGACATCATTGGTAACACAGACATCATTGGTATAAACAGACATCATTGGTAACACAGACATCATTGGTATAAACAGACATCATTGGTAACACAGACATCATTGGTATAAACAGACATCATTGGTTACACAGACATCATTGGTTACACAGACATCATTGGTTACACAGACATCATTGGTATAAAGAGACATCATTGGTTACACAGACATCATTGGTATAAACAGATATCATTGGTTACACAGACATCATTGGTATAAACAGACATCATTGATGTAAGCAGACATCATTGTTTACACAGCCTTCATTGGTATAAACAGATATCATTGGTATAAACAGACTTCATTGGTATAAACAGACATCATTGATATAAACAGACATTATTGGTTATACAGACATCATTGGTATAAATAGACATCATTGGTTACACAGAAATCATTGGTATAAATAGACATCATTGGTTACACAGACATCATTGGTATAAACAGACATTTTGGTTAAACAGACATCATTGATATAAACAGACATCATTGGTTAAACAGACATCATTGGTATAAACAGACATTATTGGTTATACAGACATCATTGGTATAAATAGACATCATTGGTTACACAGAAATCATTGGTATAAATAGACATCATTGGTTACACAGACATCATTGGTATAAACAGACATCATTGGTTACACAGACATCATTGGTATAAACAGACATCATTGGTAACACAGACATCATTGATGTAAACAGACATCATTGGTTACACAGACATCATTGTTATAAACAGATATCATTGGTATAAACAGATATCATTGGTTACACAGACATCATTGGTATAAACAGACATCATTGATGTAAACAGACATCATTGTTTACACAGCCTTCATTGGTATAAACAGATATCATTGGTTACACAGACATCATTGGTATAAACAGACATCATTGATGTAAACAGACATCATTGGTTACACAGACATCATTGGTATAAACATATATCATTGGTTACACAGACATCATTGGTTGCACAGACAGCATTGGTATAAACAGACATCATTGGTATAAACAGATATCATTGGTATAAACAGACTTCATTGGTATAAACAGACATCATTGATGTAAACAGACAACATTGGTTACACAGACATCATTGGTATAAACAGATATCATTGGTTACACAGACATCATGGTTGCACAGACAGCATTGGTATAAACAGACATCATTGGTATAAACAGACATCATTGGTATAAACAGACATCATTGGTTACACAGACATCATTGTATAAACAGACATCATTGATGTAAACAGACATCATTGTTTACACAGCCTTCATTGGTATAAACAGATATCATTGGTTACACAGACATCATTGGTATAAACAGACATCATTGATGTAAACAGACATCATTGGTTACACAGACATCATTGGTATAAACAGATATCATTGGTTACACAGACATAATGGTTGCACAGACAGCATTGGTATAAACATACATCATTGGTATAAACAGACAGCATTGGTATAAACAGACATCATTGGTATAAACAGACATCATTGATGTAAACAGACAACATTGGTTACACAGCTTTCATCAAACGATCATTGGTATTCCCAAATATTAATTATCAGTCTATCAATCTTCATCCCAACGTTGTGCTACCAATGCCAGACCTGACCCTAGATGCAAGAACAATAAGAAAAATATACTCTACAGGGATGAAATGTGTCAGACGAATGACAGGAAATAGTCGAGAGATAAGATCAGAAATGAAGAACTGAGAAAAAAGCTAGGAATAGCCCCCGCCATAGAATATATAAGGAAACAACAGATAAAATGGTTTGGCCACGTGACAAGGCAGAGTAATCAAAACACAACACAACGAGCCTTCAACAAACGTTGTGAGAACACCAGACCCAAGGGTCGACCACTAAAAACATGGATCGATGGAATATTAGAAGCACTAGGAAACATAACAGCAGCAGAGGTGAACAGAAGAGCAAAAGATGGATTGATGGAATATTAGAAACACTAGGAAACATAACAGCAGGAGAGGTGAGCAGAAGAGCAAAAGATGGATTGATGGAATATTAGAAACACTAGGAAACATAACAGCAGCAGAGGCGAGCAGAAGAGCAAAAGATGGATTGATGGAATATTAGAAACACTAGGAAATATAACAGAAGAACAAAAGATGGATTGATGGAATATTGGAAACACTAGGAAAAATAACAGCAGCAGAGGCGAGCAGAAGAGCAAATAATATCTCCCCTCGACGCTGATAGGTAGATGAGGAAGGAAAGAAGAAGATGCAGATCAGTATATAACAGTTCGAAATCATGAGACCATTACTGTAGCCCTCTCCGCCTCAGACAACATCAGTCCATTACTGTAGCCCTCTCCGCCTCAGACAACATCAGCCCATTACTGTAGCCCTCTCCACCTCAGACAACATCAGCCAATTACTGTAGCCCTCTCCAAATCGGACAACATCAGCCCATTACAGTAGCTCTCTCCGCCTCAGACAACATCAGCTCATTGCTGTAGCCCTCTCCGCCTCAGACAACATCAGCCCATTACTGTAGCTCTCTCCGCCTCAGACAACATTATTCATTCCCACGTTGCGCTACCAATGCCAAAATTGGTCACCTACAACTAAACATAAAAGTAAGCGTGTCACCACAGAGATGAGAAGTCTGAGAAAAACGCTTGGAGTGACCTCAGACAGCATCAGCCCATTACTGTAGCTCTCTCCGCCTCAGACAACATCAGCCCATTACAGTAGCTCTCTCCGCCTCAGACAGCATCAGCTCATTACAGTAGCCCTCTCCACCTCAGACAACATCAGCTCATTACTGTAGCCCTCTCCACCTCAGACAACATCAGCTCATTACAGTAGCCCTCTCCACCTCAGACAACATCAGCTCATTACAGTAGCCCTCTCCACCTCAGACAACATCAGCTCATTACTGTAGCCCTCTCCGCCTCAGACAACATCAGCCCATTACTGTAGCTCTCTCCGGCTCAGACAACATTATTCATTCCCACGTTGCGCTGCCAATGCCAAAATTGGTCACCTACAACTTAACATAAAAGTAAGCGTGTCACCACAGAGATGAGAAGTCTGAGAAAAACGCTTGGAGTGACCTCAGACAGCATCAGCCCATTACTGTAGCTCTCTCCGCCTCAGACAACATCAGCCCATTACAGTAGCTCTCTCTGCCTCAGACAGCATCAGCTCATTACAGTAGCCCTCTCCACCTCAGACAACATCAGCTCATTGCTGTAGCTCTCTCCGCCTCAGACAACATCAGCCCATTACTGTAGCCCTCTCCGCCTCAGACAACATCATCCCATTACTATAGCTCTCTCCGCCTCAGACAACATCAGCCCATTACAGTAGCTCTCTCCGCCTCAGACAGCATCAGCTCATTACTGTATCTCTCTCCGCCTCAGACAACATCAGCTCATTACTGTAGCTCTCTCCGCCTCAGACAACATCAGCCCATTACTGTAGCTCTCTCCGCCTCAGACAACATTATTCATTCCCACGTTGCGCTACCAATGCCAAAATTGGTCCCCTACAACTAAACGTAAAAGTAAGCGTGTCACCACAGAGATGAGAAGTCTGAGAAAAACGCTTGGAGTGACCAGAAATGACAGAATCAGAACTGATATTATAAGAGAAAGAGTAGACATTGAGCCAATCCTAAGCTACATACAGAAACAACAAATAGACTGGTTTGTCCATCAAGAAAGAGTAGACATTGAGCCAATCCTAAGCTACATACAGAAACAACAAATAGACTGGTTTGTCCATCAAGAAAGAGTAGGCATTGAGCCAATCCTAAGCTACATACAGAAACAACAAATAGATTGGTTTGTCCATCAAGAAAGAGTAGGCATTGAGCCAATCCTAAGCTACATACAGAAACAACAAATAGACTGGTTTGTCCATCAAGAAAGAGTAGACATTGAACCAATACTAAGCTACATACAGAAACAACAAATAGACTGGTTTGTCCATCAAGAAAGAGTAGGCATTGAACCAATCCTAAGCTACATACAGAAACACAAATAGACTGGTTTGTCCATCAAGAAAGAGTAGGCATTGAACCAATCCTAAGCTACATACAGAAACAACAAATAGACTGGTTTGTCCATCAAGAAAGAGTAGGCATTGAACCAATCCTAAGCTACATACAGAAACAACAAATAGACTGGTTTGTCCATCAAGAAAGAGTAGGCATTGAACCAATCCTAAGCTACATACAGAAACAACAAATAGACTGGTTTGTCCATCAAGAAAGAATGCCGTGTATGTTATTTCTTTATCACACAAAACATATATTAAAAGAGGAGAAGGGAGAAGAGCAGGAGGCAGACCCAGAGTAAGATGGACAGACAACATCAAAGAAAAGCAACAACAACAATTGACAATGAGTGAAGCCGCCAGAAGGGAGAGAACCAGAACTTTGTATTTCCCTGGACATCTAAACTGGTACAAGTGGAAGTGAAGATGAAGGAGCCTAATATAGACAGAAAGCAGACCATAAATAACATACACAAATATTATAAGACCTCCATTAATGTACACAGACATTATGAGACCCCTATTAATGTACACATATATTATAAGACCTCCATTAATGTACACAGACATTATGAGACCCCCATTAATGTACATATATATTATAAGACCTCCATTAATGTATTTATAATTTATACATTATAAGACCATCACACATATGTGCACAGACATTATAAGACCATCACATATATGTGCACAGACATTATAAGACCATCACATATATGTGCACAGACATTATAAGACCATAACATATATGTGCACAGACATTATAAGACCTTCATATATATGTACACAGACATTATAAAACCATCACATATATGTACACAGACATTATAAGACCATCACATATATGTACACAGACATTATAAGACCATCACATATATGTACACACATTATAAAACCATCACATATATGTACACAGACATTATAAAACCACCACATATATGTACACAGACGTTATAAGACCATCACATATATGTACACAGACATTATAAAACCATCACAATTATGTACTCAGACATTATAAAACCACCAAATATATGTACACAGACATTATAAGACCACCATTAATGTACACAGACATTATAAGACCATCACAGATATGTACACAGACATTATAAAACCCCCAGATATATGTACACAAACATTAAAAGACCGCCATTAATGTACAAAGACAATATAAGACCACCATTAATGTACATATACATTACAAGACTACCATTAAAATACACAAACATTATAAAACCACCATTAATGTACACAGACATTATAAGACAACCACATATATGTACACATACATTATAAAACCACCATTAATGTACACATACATTATAAGACCACCACAAATATGTACACATACATTATAAGACAACCACAAATATGTACACATACATTATAAGACAACTACAAATATGTACACAGACATTATAAGACAACCACAAATATGTACACAGACATTATAAGGCCACCACAAATATGTACACAGACATTATAAGACAACCACAAATATGTACACAGACATTATAAGGCCACCACAAATATGTACACAGACATTATAAGACAACCACAAATATGTACACAGACATTATAAGGCCACCACAAATATGTACACAGACATTATAAGAGAACCACATATATGTACACAGACATTAAAAAAACCACCATTAATGTACACAGACATTATAAGACCACCACAAATATGTACACAGACATTATAAGACAACCATATATATGTACACAGACATTATAAGACCACCACAAATATGTACACAGACATTACACGACCATCACATAAATGTACACAGACATTATAAAACCATCACATATATGTACACAGACATTATAAGACCATCACATACATGTACACAGACATTATAAGACCATCACATATATACACAGATATTATAAGACCATCACATATATGTACACAGACATTATAAGACCATCACATACATGTACACAGACATTATAAGACCATCACATATATACACAGACATTATAAGACCATCACATATATGTAAACAGACATTATAAGACCATCACATATAAGTACACAGATATTATAAGACCACCATTAATGTACATAGAGATTATAAGACCATCAAATATATGTACACAGACATTATAAGACAATTAGTGAAGTACACAGACATTATAAGGCAACTAGTGATGTACACAGACATTATAAGACAACTAGTGATGTACACAGACATTATAAGACAACTAGTGATGTACACAGACATTATAAGACCACTAGTGATGTAAACAGACATTATAAGACAACTAGTGATGTACACAGACATTATAAGACAACTAGTGATGTACACAAACATTATAAGACAACTAGTGATGTACACAGACATTATAAGACCACTAGTGATGTACACAGACATTATAAGACCATCACAGATATGTACACAGACATTATAAGACAACCACAAATATGTACACAGACATTATAAGGCCACCACAAATATGTACACAGACATTATAAGACAACCACAAATATGTACACAGACATTATAAGGCCACCACAAATATGTACACAGACATTATAAGAGAACCACATATATGTACACAGACATTAAAAAAACCACCATTAATGTACACAGACATTATAAGACCACCACAAATATGTACACAGACATTATAAGACAACCATATATATGTACACAGACATTATAAGACCACCACAAATATGTACACAGACATTACACGACCATCACATAAATGTACACAGACATTATAAAACCATCACATATATGTACACAGACATTATAAGACCATCACATACATGTACACAGACATTATAAGACCATCACATATATACACAGATATTATAAGACCATCACATATATGTACACAGACATTATAAGACCATCACATACATGTACACAGACATTATAAGACCATCACATATATACACAGACATTATAAGACCATCACATATATGTAAACAGACATTATAAGACCATCACATATAAGTACACAGATATTATAAGACCACCATTAATGTACATAGAGATTATAAGACCATCAAATATATGTACACAGACATTATAAGACAATTAGTGAAGTACACAGACATTATAAGGCAACTAGTGATGTACACAGACATTATAAGACAACTAGTGATGTACACAGACATTATAAGACAACTAGTGATGTACACAGACATTATAAGACCACTAGTGATGTAAACAGACATTATAAGACAACTAGTGATGTACACAGACATTATAAGACAACTAGTGATGTACACAAACATTATAAGACAACTAGTGATGTACACAGACATTATAAGAGCACTGGTGATGTACACAGTCATTATAAGACCACTAGTGATGTACACAGTCATTATAAGACCACTAGTGATGTACACAGACATTATAAGACAACTAGTGATATACACAGACATTATAAGACCACTAGTGATGTACACAGACATTATAAGACAACTAGTGATGTTCACAGACATTATAAAACCATCGATGAGTCTTCAAATTCCACGAAACTACCAATCTAACACGAGCCACATCCGAGGGCCGGAAACCTCTGGTCCAGCTGTGATATTTGTCAATAATCAACGCCAACTCACGTGTGGCCCTGTTCTAGGTATGGTTGTAACGGCCCAGTGAGTAATGCCCCCCCCCCCCCCCAGTTTAGGCATTTACTGCAGCCGAGTTTAATAAATGACGCTATATTGTGTATAGGTGAGACATTCTGTGAAACTAGTCTGCTTCTACAGCTTCGACATTTCTTGTTGTGTGGACATTTTTGTGTGTCAATTGTCAAGTAAGTCTGTGGACAGATTTGTGTGTGTGGTTTTACATTGGTGTTGTTCTGACTTGAACGTTCTCCAAGAATCTCTACCTGCGACAAGATTTGAGTGTTTTCCACCGAGTGTTGATGTTAAATTTGAGATGTTTCTCTCAACTGTGATAAGTTTTGAGTGTTTTCCACCGAGTGTTGATGTTAATTTGAGTTGTTTCTCTCAACTGTGATAAGATTTGAGTGTTTTCCACCGAGCGTTGATGTTAAATTTGAGTTGTTTCTCTCAACTGTGACAAGATTTTACTGTTTTCCACCGAGCGTTGATGTTAAATTTGAGTTGTTTCTCTCAACTGTGACAAGATTTTACTGTTTTCCACCGAGTGTTGATATGACTTACATCGACCCACAAGTATCTCCACCTGTTCCGTTTCAAAACAAGTAAAGTATGAATTGTTCTCCCCGAACTGTTGATGTTTTAGCTGTAACAGTGACAGCACAATGTCAGTAGTTGTACACAGCGGGGATAGCCAATAGGAAAGTCCAACAATCCTGGTCACAAGCAACCAATCTCAGTTGCAAACGTGCTCAACAAAACGAGATGAATGCACAACACAGAAACTACTACTCTAATCTGTTGTAAACAACATGTATTTATGATTCTTCATATGATGACACAAGATGTCGTCTAGATCTCGTACAAAAGTTGATTCACAACAAAGTTGGTACCCTTCATAAAACATTTGAATAAATATCTCGACAGCTGACAACTTCATCAGACAACTACAACAGACAACTTCAACAGACAACTTCATCAGACAACTTCATCAGACAACTACATCAGACAACTTGATCAGACAACTTCAACAGACAACGTCAACAGACAACTTCATCAGATAACGTCAACAGACAACGTCAACAGACAACTTCATCAGACAACGTCAACAGACAACGTCAACAGACAACTACATCAGACAACTTCATCAGAAAACTTCATCACACAACTTCATCAGACAACTACATCAGACAACTTCATCAGACAACTTCAACAGACAACTTCATCAGACAACTTCATCAGATAACGTCAACAGCCAACTTCATTAGACAACTTCATCAGACAACTTCATCAGACAACTTCAACAGACAACTTCATCAGAAAACTTCATCACACAACTTCATCAGACAACTACATCAGACAACTTCATCAGACAACTACATCAGACAACTTCAATAGACAACTTCATCAGACAACTACATCAGACAACTTCATCAGACAACTACATCAGACAACTTAATCAGACAACTACATCAGACAACTTCAACAGACAACTTCATCAGACAACTACATCAGACAACTTCATCACACACACACAGACAACTTCATCAGACAACTTCATCAGACAACTTCATCAGACAACTTCATCAGACACTTCACAGACAACTACATCAGACAACTTCATCAGACAACTTCAACAGACAACTTCATCAGACAACTTCATCAGATAACGTCAACAGACAACTTCATTAGACAACTTCATCAGACAACTTCATCAGACAACTTCAACAGACAACTTCATCAGAAAACTTCATCACGCAACTTCATCAGACAACTACATCAGACAACTTCATCAGACAACTACATCAGACAACTTCAATAGACAACTTCATCAGACAACTACATCAGACAACTTCATCAGACAACTACATCAGACAACTTAATCAGACAACTACATCAGACAACTTCAACAGACAACTTCATCAAACAACTTCATCAGACAACTTCATCAGACAACTTCATCAGACAACTTCATCAGACAACTTCAACAGACAACTACATCAGACAACTTCATCAGACAACTTCAACAGACAACTTCATCAGACTTCATTAGACAACTTCATCAGACAACAACATCAGACAACTTCAATAGACAACTTCATCAGACAACTACATCAGACAACTTCATCAGACAACTACATCAGACAACTTAATCAGACAACTACATCAGACAACTTCAACAGACAACTACATCAGACAACTTCAACAGACAACTTCATCAGACAACTACATCAGACAACTTCATCAGACAACTACATCAGACAACTTCATCAGACAACTTCATCAGACAACTGCAACAGACAACTTCATCAGATAACGTCAACAGACAACTTCAACAGACAACTCCATCAGACAACTTCTTCAGATAACGTCAACAGACAACTTCATTAGACAACTTCATCAGACAACTTCATCAGACAACTTCAACAGACAACTTCATCAGAAAACTTCATCACACAACTTCATCAGACAACTACATCAGACAACTTCATCAGACAACTACATCAGACAACTTCAATAGACAACTTCATCAGACAACTACATCAGACAACTTCATCAGACAACTTCATCAGACAACTACATCAGACAACTTAATCAGACAACTACATCAGACAACTTCAACAGACAACTTCATCAGACAACTACATCACACAACTTCATCAGACAACTTCATCAGACAACTTCATCAGACAACTTCAACAGACAACTTCATCAGACTTCATTAGACAACTTCATCAGACAACTACATCAGACAACTTCATCAGACAACTTCATCAGACAAATACATCAGACAACTTTATCAGACAACTTCAACAGACAACTTTATCAGACAACTTCATCAGACAACGACATCAGACAACTTCAACAGACAACTACATCAGACAACTTCAACAGACAACTTCATCAGACAACTTCAACAGACAGCTACATCAGATAACTTCAACAGACAACTACATCAGACAACTTCAACACACAACTACATCAGACAACTTCAACAGACAACGTCAACAGACAACTTCATCAGACAACTTCATCAGACAACTTCATCAGACAACTTCAATAGACAACTTCATCAGACAACGTCAACAGACAACTTCAACAGACAACTTCATCAGACAACGTCAACAGACAACTTCATCAGACAACGTCAACAGACAATTTCATCAGACAACGTCAACAGACAACGTCAACAGACAACTTCATCAGACAACGTCAACAGGCAACTTCATCAGACAACTTCATCAGACAACGTCAACAGAAAACGTCAACAGACAACTTCATCAGACAACGTCAACAGACAACTTCATCAGACAACGTCAACAGACAACTTCATCAGACAACGTCAACAGACAACTTCATCAGACAACGTCAACAGACAACTTCAACAGACAACGTCAACAGACAACTTCATCAGACAACTTCAACAGACAACTTCATCAGACAAAGTCAACAGACAATTTCATCAGACAACGTCAACAGACAACTTCATCAGACAACGTCAACAGACAACTTAATCAGACAACTTCATCAGACAACGTCAACAGAAAACGTCAACAGACAACTTCATCAGACAACGTCAACAGACAACTTCATCAGACAACGTCAACAGACAACTTCATCAGACAACGTCAACAGACAACTTCATCAGACAACGTCAACAGACAACTTCATCAGACAACGTCAACAGACAACTTCATCAGACAACGTCAACAGACAACTTCATCAGACAACGTCAAGAGACAACTTCATCAGACAACGTCAACAGACAACTTCATCAGACAACGTCAACAGACAACTTCATCAGACAACGTCAACAGACAACTTCAACAGACAACGTCAACAGACAACTTCATCAGACAACGTCAACAGACAACTTCATCAGACAACGTCAACAGACAACGTCAACAGACAACTTCATCAGACAACGTCAACAGACAACGTCAACAGACAACTACATCAGACAACTTCAACAGACAACTTCATCAGACAACTACATCAGACAACTTCATCAGACAAATACATCAGACAACTTCATCAGACTTCATCAGACAACTTCAACAGACAACTACATCAGACAACTTCATCAGACAACTTCAACAGACAACTTCATCAGACTTCATTAGACAACTTCATCAGACAACTACATCAGACAACTTCATCAGACAACTTCATCAGACAAATACATCAGACAACTTTATCAGACAACTTCAACAGACAACTTTATCAGACAACTTCATCAGACAACTACATCAGACAACTTCAACAGACAACTTCATCAGACAACTACATCAGACAACTTCATCAGACAACTACATCAGACAACTTCATCAGACAACTTCATCAGACAACTTCAACAGACAACTTCAACAGACAACCAAATCAGACAACTTCATAAGACAACATTAACAGACAACTACATAAGACAACGTCAACAGACAACATCAACAGACAACTACATCAGAAAACGTCAACAGACAACTACTATATCAGACAACTTCATCAGACAACTACATCTGACAACTTCAACAGACAACGTCAACAGACAACTTCATCAGACAACTTCATCAGACAACTTCATCAGACAACTTCAACAGACAACGTCAACAGACAACTTCATCAGACAACGTCAACAGACAACTTCATCAGACAACGTCAACAGACAACTTCATCAGACAACGTCAACAGACAACTTCAACAGACAACGTCAACAGACAACTTCATCAGACAACTTCAACAGACAACTTCATCAGACAACTTCAACAGACAACAACATCATACAACTTCATCAGACAACGTCAACAGATAACTTCATCAGACAACGTCAACAGACAATTTCATCAGACAACGTCAACAGACAACGTCAACAGACAACTTCATCAGACAACGTCAACAGACAACTTAATCAGACAACTTCATCAGACAACGTCAACAGAAAACGTCAACAGACAACTTCATCAGACAACGTCAACAGACAACTTAATCAGACAACGTCAACAGACAACTTCATCAGACAACGTCAACAGACAACTTCATCAGACAACGTCAACAGACAACTTCATCAGACAACGTCAACAGACAACTTCATCAGACAACGTCAACAGACAACTTCATCTGACAACGTCAACAGACAACTTCATCAGACAACTTCAACAGACAACTTCATCAGACAACGTCAAGAGACAACTTCATCAGACAACGTCAACAGACAACTTCATCAGACAACGTCAACAGACAACTTCATCAGACAACGTCAACAGACAACTTCAACAGACAACGTCAACAGACAACTTCATCAGACAACGTCAACAGACAACTTCATCAGACAACGTCAACAGACAACGTCAACAGACAACTTCATCAGACAACGTCAACAGACAACGTCAACAGACAACTACATCAGACAACTTCATCAGACAAAGTCATCAGACAACGTCAACAGACAACTTCATCAGATAACGTCAGCAGACAACTTCAACAGACAACTTCATCAGACAACTTCATCAGATAACGTCAACAGACAACTTCATTAGACAACTTCATCAGACAACTTCATCAGACAACTTCAACAGACAACTTCATCAGAAAACTTCATCACACAACTTCATCAGACAACTACATCAGACAACTTCATCAGACAACTACATCAGACAACTTCAATAGACAACTTCATCAGACAACTACATCAGACAACTTCATCAGACAACTACATCAGACAACTTAATCAGACAACTACATCAGACAACTTCAACAGACAACTTCATCAGACAGCTACATCAGACAATTTCATCAGACAACTACATAAACAACTTCATCAGACTTCATCAGACAACTTCAACAGACAACTACATCAGACAACTTCATCAGACAACTTCAACAGACAACTACTATATCAGACAACTTCATCAGACAACTACATCTGACAACTTCAACAGACAACGTCAACAGACAACTTCATCAGACAACTTCATCAGACAACTACATCAGACAACTTCAACAGACAACTTCATCAGACAACTTCAACAGACAACTACATCAGATAACTTCAACAGACAACTACATCAGACAACTTCAACACACAACTACATCAGACAACTTCAACAGACAACGTCAACAGACAACTTCATCAGACAACTTCAACAGACAACTTCATCAGACAACTTCATCAGACAACTTCAACAGACAACGTCATCAGACAACGTCAACAGACAACTTCATCAGACTACTTCATCAGACAAAGTCAACAGACAACTTCATCAGACAACGTCAACAGACAACGTCAACAGACAACGTCAACAGACAACTTAATCAGACAACTTCATCAGACAACGTCAACAGAAAACGTCAACAGACAACTTCATCAGACAACGTCAACAGACAACTTCATCAGACAACGTCAACAGACAACTTCATCAGACAACGTCAACAGACAACTTCATCAGACAACGTCAACAGACAACTTCATCAGACAACGTCAACAGACAACTTCATCAGACAACGTCAACAGACAACTTCATCAGACAACGTCAACAGACAACTTCATCAGACAACGTCAACAGACAACTTCATCAGACAACGTCAACAGACAACTTCATCAGACAACGTCAACAGACAACTTCATCAGACAACGTCAACAGACAACTTCATCAGACAACGTCAACAGACAACTTCATCAGACAACGTCAACAGACAACGTCAACAGACAACTACATCAGACAACTTCATAAGACAAAGTCATCAGACAACGTCAACAGACAACTTCAACAGATAACGTCAACAGACAACTTCAACAGACAACTTCATCAGACAACTTCATCAGATAACGTCAACAGACAACTTCATTAGACAACTTCATCAGACAACTTCATCAGACAACTTCAACAGACAACTTCATCAGACAACTTCTTCAGATAACGTCAACAGACAACTTCATTAGACAACTTCATCAGACAACTTCATCAGACAACTACATCAGACAACTTCATCAGACAACTTCATCAGACACCGTCAACAGACAACTTCATCAGACAACTACATCAGATAACTACATCAGACAACTTCATCAGATAACGTCAGAAGACAAGTTCATCAGACAACTTCATCAGATAACTTCATCAGACAACTTTATCAGACAACTTCAACAAACAACTTAATCAGTCAACGTTAACAGACAACGTCAACAGACAACTTCATCAGACAACTTCAACAGACAACAACATCAGACAACTTCAACAGACAACTACATCAGACAGCTTTATCAGACAACTTCATCAGACAACTACATCTGACAACTTCAACAGACAACGTCAACAAACAACTTCATCAGACAACTTCATCAGACAACTTCAACAGACAACTACATCAGACAACTTCAACAGACAACTTTATCAGACAACTTCAACAAACAACTACATCAGACAACTTCAACAGACAACTACATCAGACAATTCAACACACAACTACATCAGACAACTTCAACAGACAACGTCAACAGACAACTTCATCAGACAACTTCAACAGACAACTTCATCAGACAAATTCAACAAACAACGTCAACAGACAACTAGATCATACAACTTCATCAGACAACGTCAACAGACAACTACGTCAACAACTTCATCAAACAACGTCATCAGACAACGTCAACAGACAACTTCATCAGACAACTTCATCAGACAACGTCAACAGACAACTTCATCAGACAACGTCAACAGACAACTTCATCAGACAACGTCAACAGACAACTTCATCAGACAACGTCAACAGACAACTTCATCAGACAACGTCAACAGACAACTTCATCAGACAACGTCAACAGACAACTTCATCAGACAACGTCAAGAGACAACTTCATCAGACAACGTCAACAGACAACTTCATCAGACAACGTCAACAGACAACTTCATCAGACAACGTCAACAGACAACTTCAACAGACAACGTCAACAGACAACTTCATCAGACAACGTCAACAGACAACTTCATCAGACAACGTCAACAGACAACGTCAACAGACAACTTCATCAGACAACGTCAACTGACAACGTCAACAGACAACTACATCAGACAACTTCAACAGACAACTTCATCAGACAACTACATCAGACAACTTCATCAGACAAATACATCAGACAACTTCATCAGACTTCATCAGACAACTTCAACAGACAACTACATCAGACAACTTCATCAGACAACTTCAACAGACAACTTCATCAGACTTCATAGACAACTTCATCAGACAACTACATCAGACAACTTCATCAGACAACTTCATCAGACAAATACATCAGACAACTTTATCAGACAACTTCAACAGACAACTTTATCAGACAACTTCATCAGACAACTACATCAGACAACTTCATCAGACAACTTCATCAGACAACTACATCAGACAACTTCATCAGACAACTACATCAGACAACTTCATCAGACAACTTCATCAGACAACTTCAACAGACAACTTCAACAGACAACCAATCAGACAACTTCATAAGACAACATTAACAGACAACTACATAAGACAACGTCAACAGACAACATCACAGACAACTACATCAGAAAACGTCAACAGACAACTACTATATCAGACAACTTCATCAGACAACTACATCTGACAACTTCAACAGACAACGTCAACAGACAACTTCATCAGACAACTTCATCAGACAACTTCATCAGACAACTTCAACAGACAACGTCAACAGACAACTTCATCAGACAACGTCAACAGACAACTTCATCAGACAACGTCAACAGACAACTTCATCAGACAACGTCAACAGACAACTTCAACAGACAACGTCAACAGACAACTTCATCAGACAACTTCAACAGACAACTTCATCAGACAACTTCAACAGACAACAACATCAGACAACTTCATCAGACAACGTCAACAGATAACTTCATCAGACAACGTCAACAGACAATTTCATCAGACAACGTCAACAGACAACGTCAACAGACAACTTCATCAGACAACGTCAACAGACAACTTAATCAGACAACTTCAACAGACAACTACATCAGACAAATTCAACAGACAACTCATCAGACAACTTCAACAGACAACGTCAACAGACAACTTCATCAGACAACTTCAACAGACAACTTCATCAGACAATTCAACAGACAACGTCAACAGACAACTTCATCAGACAACTTCATCAGACAACGTCACAGACAACTTCATCAGACAACTTCATCAAACAACGTCATCAGACAACGTCAACAGACAACTTCATCAGACAACTTCATCAGACAACTTCATCAGACAACTTCATCAGACAACGTCAACAGACAACTTCATCAGACAACGTCAACAGACAACTTCATCAGACAACTACATCAGACAACTTCATCAGACAACTTCATCAGACAACTTCAACAGACAACTTCATCAGACAACGTCAACAGACAACTTCATCAGACAACTTCATCAGACAACGTCAACAGACAACTTCATCAGACAACGTCAACAGACAACTTCATCAGACAACGTCAACAGACAACGTCAACAGACAACTTCATCAGACAACGTCAACAGGCAACTTCATCAGACAACTTCATCAGACAACGTCAACAGACAACGTCAACAGACAACTTCATCAGACAACGTCAACAGACAACTTCATCAGACAACGTCAACAGACAACTTCATCAGACAACGTCAACAGACAACTTCATCAGACAACGTCAACAGACAACTTCACAGACAACGTCAACAGACAACTTCATCAGACAACTTCAACAGACAACTTCATCAGACAAAGTCAACAGACAACTTCATCAGACAACTTCAACAGACAACTTCATCAGACAACGTCAACAGACAACTTAATCAGACAACTTCATCAGACAACGTCAACAGAAAACGTCAACAGACAACTTCATCAGACAACGTCAACAGACAACTTCATCAGACAACGTCAACAGACAACTTCATCAGACAACGTCAACAGACAACTTCATCAGACAACGTCAACAGACAACTTCATCAGACAACGTCAACAGACAACTTCATCAGACAACGTCAACAGACAACTTCATCAGACAACGTCAAGAGACAACTTCATCAGACAACGTCAACAGACAACTTCATCAGACAACGTCAACAGACAACTTCATCAGACAACGTCAACAGACAACTTCAACAGACAACGTCAACAGACAACTTCATCAGACAACGTCAACAGACAACTTCATCAGACAACGTCAACAGACAACGTCAACAGACAACTTCATCAGACAACGTCAACAGACAACGTCAACAGACAACTACATCAGACAACTTCAACAGACAACTTCATCAGACAACTACATCAGACAACTTCATCAGACAATACATCAGACAACTTCATCAGACTTCATCAGACAACTTCAACAGACAACTACATCAGACAACTTCATCAGACAACTTCAACAGACAACTTCATCAGACTTCATTAGACAACTTCATCAGACAACTACATCAGACAACTTCATCAGACAACTTCATCAGACAAATACATCAGACAACTTTATCAGACAACTTCAACAGAATCCTTTATCAGACAACTTCATCAGACAACTACATCAGACAACTTCAACAGACAACTTCATCAGACAACTACATCAGACAACTTCATCAGACAACTACATCAGACAACTTCATCAGACAACTTCATCAGACAACTTCAACAGACAACTTCAACAGACAACCAAATCAGACAACTTCATAAGACAACATTAACAGACAACTACATAAGACAACGTCAACAGACAACATCAACAGACAACTACATCAGAAACGTCAACAGACAACTACTATATCAGACAACTTCATCAGACAACTACATCTGACAACTTCAACAGACAACGTCAACAGACAACTTCATCAGACAACTTCATCAGACAACTTCATCAGACAACTTCAACAGACAACGTCAACAGACAACTTCATCAGACAACGTCAACAGACAACTTCATCAGACAACGTCAACAGACAAATCATCAGACAACGTCAACAGACAACTTCAACAGACAACGTCAACAGACAACTTCATCAGACAACTTCAACAGACAACTTCATCAGACAACTTCAACAGACAACAACATCAGACAACTTCATCAGACAACGTCAACAGACAACTTCATCAGACAACGTCAACAGACAATTTCATCAGACAACGTCAACAGACAACGTCAACAGACAACTTCATCAGACAACGTCAACAGACAACTTAATCAGACAACTTCATCAGACAACGTCAACAGACAACGTCAACAGACAACTTCATCAGACAACGTCAACAGACAACTTCATCAGACAACGTCAACAGACAACTTCATCAGACAACGTCAACAGACAACTTCATCAGACACGTCAACAGACAACTTCATCAGACAACGTCAACAGACAACTTCATCAGACAACGTCAACAGACAACTTCATCAGACAACGTCAACAGACAACTTCATCAGACAACTTCAACAGACAACTTCATCAGACAACTTCAACAGACAACTTCATCAGACAACGTCAATCAGACAACTTCATCAGACAACTTCAACAGACAACTTCATCAGACAACTTCAACAGACAACTTCATCAGACAACGTCAACAGACAACTTCATCAGACAACGTCAACAGACAACTTCATCAGACAACGTCAACAGACAACTTCATCAGACAACGTCAACAGACAACTTCAACAGACAACGTCAACAGACAACTTCATCAGACAACGTCAACAGACAACTTCATCAGACAACGTCAACAGACAACGTCAACAGACAACTTCATCAGACAACGTCACAGACAACGTCAACAGACAACTACATCAGACAACTTCATCAGACAAAGTCATCAGACAACGTCAACAGACAACTTCATCAGACAACGTCATCAGACAACTTCAACAGACAACTTCATCAGACAACTTCATCAGACAACGTCAACAGACAACTTCATCAGACAACTTCATCAGACAACTTCATCAGACAACTTCAACAGACAACTTCATCAGACAACTTCATCAGACAACTTCATCAGACAACTACATCAGACAACTTCATCAGACAACTACATCAGACAACTTCAATAGACAACTTCATCAGACAACTACATCAGACAACTTCATCAGACAACTACATCAGACAACTTATCAGACAACTACATCAGACAACTTCAACAGACAACTTCATCAGACAACTAATCAGACAACTTCATCAGACAACTACATAAACAACTTCATCAGACTTCATCAGACAACTTCAACAGACAACTACATCAGACAACTTCATCAGACAACTTCAACAGACAACTACTATATCAGACAACTTCATCAGACAACTACATCAGACAAACTTCAACAGACAACGTCAACAGACAACTTCATCAGACAACTTCATCAGACAACTACATCAGACAACTTCAACAGACAACTTCATCAGACAACTTCAACAGACAACTACATCAGATACTTCAACAGACAACTACATCAGACAACTTCAACAGACAACTACATCAGACAACTTCAACAGACAACGTCATCAGACAACTTCATCAGACAACTTCAACAGACAACGTCATCAGACAACGTCAACAGACAACTTCATCAGACAACTTCATCAGACAAGTCAACAGACAACTTCATCAGACAACGTCAACAGACAACGTCAACAGACAACGTCAACAGACAACGTCAACAGACAACTTAATCAGACAACTTCATCAGACAACGTCAACAGAAAACGTCAACAGACAACTTCATCAGACAACGTCAACAGACAACTTCATCAGACAACGTCAACAGACAACTTCATCAGACAACGTCAACAGACAACTTCATCAGACAACGTCAACAGACAACTTCATCAGACAACGTCAACAGACAACTTCATCAGACAACGTCAACAGACAACTTCATCAGACAACGTCAACAGACAACTTCATCAGACAACGTCAACAGACAACTTCATCAGACAACGTCAACAGACAACTTCATCAGACAACGTCAACAGACAACTTCATCAGACAACGTCAACAGACAACTTCATCAGACAACGTCAACAGACAACGTCAACAGACAACTACATCAGACAACTTCATCAGACAAAGTCATCAGACAACGTCAACAGACAACTTCAACAGATAACGTCAACAGACAACTTCAACAGACAACTTCATCAGACAACTTCATCAGATAACGTCAACAGACAACTTCATTAGACAACTTCATCAGACAACTTCATCAGACAACTTCAACAGACAACTTCATCAGACAACTTCTTCAGATAACGTCAACAGACAACTTCATTAGACAACTTCATCAGACAACTTCATCAGACAACTACATCAGACAACTTCATCAGACAACTTCATCAGACACCGTCAACAGACAACTTCATCAGACAACTACATCAGATAACTACATCAGACAACTTCATCAGATAACGTCAGAAGACAAGTTCATCAGACAACTTCATCAGAAACTTCATCAGACAACTTTATCAGACAACTTCAACAGACAACTTCATCAGTCAACGTTAACAGACAACGTCAACAGACAACTTCATCAGACAACTTCAACAGACAACAACATCAGACAACTTCAACAGACAACTACATCAGACAGCTTTATCAGACAACTTCATCAGACAACTACATCTGACAACTTCAACAGACAACGTCAACAAACAACTTCATCAGACAACTTCATCAGACAACTTCAACAGACAACTACATCAGACAACTTCAACAGACAACTTTATCAGACAACTTCAACAAACAACTACATCAGACAACTTCAACAGACAACTACATCAGACAAATTCAACACACAACTACATCAGACAACTTCAACAGACAACTTCATCAGACAACGTCAAGAGACAACTTCATCAGACAACGTCAACAGACAACTTCATCAGACAACGTCAACAGACAACTTCATCAGACAACGTCAACAGACAACTTCAACAGACAACGTCAACAGACAACTTCATCAGACAACGTCAACAGACAACTTCATCAGACAACGTCAACAGACAACGTCAACAGACAACTTCATCAGACAACGTCAACAGACAACGTCAACAGACAACTACATCAGACAACTTCATCAGACAAAGTCATCAGACAACGTCAACAGACAACTTCATCAGACAACGTCAGCAGACAACTTCAACAGACAACTTCATCAGACAACTTCATCAGACAACGTCAACAGACAACTTCATTAGACAACTTCATCAGACAACTTCATCAGACAACTTCAACAGACAACTTCATCAGAAAACTTCATCACACAACTTCATCAGACAACTACATCAGACAACTTCATCAGACAACTACATCAGACAACTTCAATAGACAACTTCATCAGACAACTACATCAGACAACTTCATCAGACAACTACATCAGACAACTTAATCAGACAACTACATCAGACAACTTCAACAGACAACTTCATCAGACAACTACATCAGACAACTTCATCAGACAACTACATAAACAACTTCATCAGACTTCATCAGACAACTTCAACAGACAACTACATCAGACAACTTCATCAGACAACTTCAACAGACAACTACTATATCAGACAACTTCATCAGACAACTACATCTGACAACTTCAACAGACAACGTCAACAGACAACTTCATCAGACAACTTCATCAGACAACTACATCAGACAACTTCAACAGACAACTTCATCAGACAACTTCAACAGACAACTACATCAGACAACTTCAACAGACAACTACATCAGACAACTTCAACACACAACTACATCAGACAACTTCAACAGACAACGTCAACAGACAACTTCATCAGACAACTTCAACAGACAACTTCATCAGACAACTTCATCAGACAACTTCAACAGACAACGTCATCAGACAACGTCAACAGACAACTTCATCAGACTACTTCATCAGACAAAGTCAACAGACAACTTCATCAGACAACGTCAACAGACAACGTCAACAGACAACGTCAACAGACAACGTCAACAGACAACTTAATCAGACAACTTCATCAGACAACGTCAACAGAAAACGTCAACAGACAACTTCATCAGACAACGTCAACAGACAACTTCATCAGACAACGTCAACAGACAACTTCATCAGACAACGTCAACAGACAACTTCATCAGACAACGTCAACAGACAACTTCATCAGACAACGTCAACAGACAACTTCATCAGACAACGTCAACAGACAACTTCATCAGACAACGTCAACAGACAACTTCATCAGACAACGTCAACAGACAACTTCATCAGACAACGTCAACAGACAACTTCATCAGACAACGTCAACAGACAACTTCATCAGACAACGTCAACAGACAACTTCATCAGACAACGTCAACAGACAACTTCATCAGACAACGTCAACAGACAACTTCATCAGACAACGTCAACAGACAACGTCAACAGACAACTACATCAGACAACTTCATAAGACAAAGTCATCAGACAACGTCAACAGACAACTTCAACAGATAACGTCAACAGACAACTTCAACAGACAACTTCATCAGACAACTTCATCAGATAACGTCAACAGACAACTTCATTAGACAACTTCATCAGACAACTTCATCAGACAACTTCAACAGACAACTTCATCAGACAACTTCTTCAGATAACGTCAACAGACAACTTCATTAGACAACTTCATCAGACAACTTCATCAGACAACTACATCAGACAACTTCATCAGACAACTTCATCAGACACCGTCAACAGACAACTTCATCAGACAACTACATCAGATAACTACATCAGACAACTTCATCAGATAACGTCAGAAGACAAGTTCATCAGACAACTTCATCAGATAACTTCATCAGACAACTTTATCAGACAACTTCAACAGACAACTTCATCAGTCAACGTTAACAGACAACGTCAACAGACAACTTCATCAGACAACTTCAACAGACAACAACATCAGACAACTTCAACAGACAACTACATCAGACAGCTTTATCAGACAACTTCATCAGACAACTACATCTGACAACTTCAACAGACAACGTCAACAAACAACTTCATCAGACAACTTCATCAGACAACTTCAACAGACAACTACATCAGACAACTTCAACAGACAACTTTATCAGACAACTTCAACAAACAACTACATCAGACAACTTCAACAGACAACTACATCAGACAAATTCAACACAACTACATCAGACAACTTCAACAGACAACGTCAACAGACAACTTCATCAGACAACTTCAACAGACAACTTCATCAGACAACTTCAACAAACAACGTCAACAGACAACTAGATCATACAACTTCATCAGACAACGTCAACAGACAACTACATCAAACAACTTCATCAGACAACGTCATCAGACAACGTCAACAGACAACTTCATCAGACAACTTCATCAGACAACTTCATCAGACAACTTCATCAGACAACGTCAACAGACAACTTCATCAGACAACGTCAACAGACAACTTCATCAGACAACTACATCAGACAACTACATCAGACAACTTCATCAGACAGCTTTAACAGACAACTTCATCAGACAACGTCAACAGACAACTTCATCAGACAACTTCATCAGACAACGTCAACAGACAACTTCATCAGACAACGTCAACAGACAATTTCATCAGACAACGTCAACAGACAACGTCAACAGACAACTTCATCAGACAACGTCAACAGACAACTTCATCAGACAACTTCATCAGACAACGTCACAGAAACATCAACAGACAACTTCATCAGACAACGTCAACAGACAACTTCATCAGACAACGTCAACAGACAACTTCATCAGACAACGTCAACAGACAACTTCATCAGACAACGTCAACAGACAACTTCATCAGACAACGTCAACAGACAACTTCAACAGACAACGTCAACAGACAACTTCATCAGACAACTTCAACAGACAACTTCATCAGACAACTTCAACAGACAACAACATCAGACAACTTCATCAGACAACGTCAACAGACAACTTCATCAGACAACGTCAACAGACAACTTCATCAGACAACGTCAACAAACAACTTCATCAGACAACGTCAACAGACAACTTCATCAGACAACGTCAACAGACAACGTCAACAGACAACTTCATCAGACAACGTCAACAGACAACTTCAACAGACAACTTCATCAGACAACGTCAACAGACAACTACATCAGACAACTTCATCAGACAACTTCATCAGACAACTTCAACAGACAACGTCAACAGACAACTTCATCAGACAACGTCAACAGACAACGTCAACAGACAACTTCATCAGACAACTTCATCAGACAACGTCAACAGACAACTTCATTAGACAACTTCATCAGACAACTTCATCAGACAACTTCAACAGACAACTTCATCAGACAACTTCATCAGACAACGTCAACAGACAACTTCATTAGACAACTTCATCAGACAACTTCATCAGACAACTACATCAGACAACTTCATCAGACAACTTCATCAGACACCGTCAACAGACAACTTCATCAGACAACTACATCAGACAACTACATAAGACAACTTCATCAGACAACGTCAGAAGACAAGTTCATCAGACAACTTCATCAGACAACTTCATCAGACAACTTCATCAGACAACGTCAACAGACAACTTCATAAGACAACGTCAACAGACAACTTCATCAGTCAACGTTAACAGACAACGTCAACAGACAACTTCATCAGACAACTTCATCAGACAACTTCAACAGACAACTTCATCAGACAACGTCAACAGACAACTTCAACAGACAACGTCAACAGACAACTTCATCAGACAACGTCAACAGACAACTTCATCAGACAACGTCAACAGACAACGTCAACAGACAACTTCATCAGACAACGTCAACAGACAACGTCAACAGACAACTACATCAGACAACTTCATCAGACAAAGTCATCAGACAACGTCAACAGACAACTTCATCAGACAACGTCAGCAGACAACTTCAACAGACAACTTCATCAGACAACTTCATCAGATAACGTCAACAGACAACTTCATTAGACAACTTCATCAGACAACTTCATCAGACAACTTCAACAGACAACTTCATCAGACAACGTCAACAGACAACGTCAACAGACAACTTCATCAGACAACGTCAACAGACAACGTCAACAGACAACTTCATCAGACAACGTCAACAGACAACTTAATCAGACAACTTCATCAGACAACGTCAACAGAAAACGTCAACAGACAACTTCATCAGACAACGTCAACAGACAACTTAATCAGACAACGTCAACAGACAACTTCATCAGACAACGTCAACAGACAACTTCATCAGACAACGTCAACAGACAACTTCATCAGACAACGTCAACAGACAACTTCATCAGACAACGTCAACAGACAACTTCATCAGACAACGTCAACAGACAACTTCATCAGACAACTTCAACAGACAACTTCATCAGACAACGTCAAGAGACAACTTCATCAGACAACGTCAACAGACAACTTCATCAGACAACGTCAACAGACAACTTCATCAGACAACGTCAACAGACAACTTCAACAGACAACGTCAACAGACAACTTCATCAGACAACGTCAACAGACAACTTCATCAGACAACGTCAACAGACAACGTCAACAGACAACTTCATCAGACAACGTCAACAGACAACGTCAACAGACAACTACATCAGACAACTTCATCAGACAAAGTCATCAGACAACGTCAACAGACAACTTCATCAGACAACGTCAGCAGACAACTTCAACAGACAACTTCATCAGACAACTTCATCAGATAACGTCAACAGACAACTTCATTAGACAACTTCATCAGACAACTTCATCAGACAACTTCAACAGACAACTTCATCAGAAAACTTCATCACACAACTTCATCAGACAACTACATCAGACAACTTCATCAGACAACTACATCAGACAACTTCAATAGACAACTTCATCAGACAACTACATCAGACAACTTCATCAGACAACTACATCAGACAACTTATCAGACAACTACATCAGACAACTTCAACAGACAACTTCATCAGACAACTACATCAGACAACTTCATCAGACTTCATCAGACAACTTCAACAGACAACTACATCAGACAACTTCATCAGACAACTTCAACAGACAACTACTATATCAGACAACTTCATCAGACAACTACATCAGACAACTTCAACAGACAACGTCAACAGACAACTTCATCAGACAACTTCATCAGACAACTTCATCAGACAACTTCAACAGACAACTACATCAGACAACTTCAACAGACAACTTCATCAGACAACTTCAACAGACAACTACATCAGACAACTTCAACAGACAACTACATCAGACAACTTCAACAGACAACTACATCAGACAACTTCAACAGACAACGTCAACAGACAACTTCATCAGACAACTTCAACAGACAACTTCATCAGACAACTACATCAGACAACTTCATCAGACAACTTCATCAGACAACTTCATCAGACAACTTCAACAGACAACGTCATCAGACAACGTCAACAGACAACTTCATCAGACAACTTCATCAGACAACGTCAACAGACAACTTCATCAGACAACGTCAACAGACAACGTCAACAGACAACGTCAACAGACAACTTCATCAGACAACTTCATCAGACAACTTCAACAGAAAACGTCAACAGACAACTTCATCAGACAACGTCAACAGACAACTTCATCAGACAACGTCAACAGACAACTTCATCAGACAACGTCCACAGACAACTTCATCAGACAACGTCAACAGACAACTTCATCAGACAACGTCAACAGACAACTTCATCAGACAACGTCAACAGACAACTTCATCAGACAACGTCAACAGACAACTTCATCAGACAACGTCAACAGACAACTTCATCAGACAACTACATCAGACAACTTCATCAGACAACTTCATCAGACAATACATCAGACAACTTCATCAGACAACTTCAACAGACAACTTCATCAGACAACTTCATCAGACAACTACATCAGACAACTTCAACAGACAACTACATCAGACAACTTCAACAGACAACTTCATCAGACAACTTCAACAGACAACTACATCAGACAACTTCAACAGACAACTTCATCAGACAACTTCAACAGACAACTACATCAGACAACTTCAACAGACAACGTCAACAGACAACTTCATCAGACAACTTCATCAGACAACTTCAATAGACAACTTCATCAGACAACGTCAACAGACAACTTCAACAGACAACTTCATCAGACAACGTCAACAGACAACTTCATCAGACAACGTCAACAGACAACGTCAACAGACAACTACATCAGACAACTTCATAAGACAAAGTCATCAGACAACGTCAACAGACAACTTCAACAGATAACGTCAACAGACAACTTCAACAGACAACTTCATCAGACAACTTCATCAGATAACGTCAACAGACAACTTCATTAGACAACTTCATCAGACAACTTCATCAGACAACTTCAACAGACAACTTCATCAGACAACTTCTTCAGATAACGTCAACAGACAACTTCATTAGACAACTTCATCAGACAACTTCATCAGACAACTACATCAGACAACTTCATCAGACAACTTCATCAGACACCGTCAACAGACAACTTCATCAGACAACTACATCAGATAACTACATCAGACAACTTCATCAGATAACGTCAGAAGACAAGTTCATCAGACAACTTCATCAGATAACTTCATCAGACAACTTTATCAGACAACTTCAACAGACAACTTCATCAGTCAACGTTAACAGACAACGTCAACAGACAACTTCATCAGACAACTTCAACAGACAACAACATCAGACAACTTCAACAGACAACTACATCAGACAGCTTTATCAGACAACTTCATCAGACAACTACATCTGACAACTTCAACAGACAACGTCAACAAACAACTTCATCAGACAACTTCATCAGACAACTTCAACAGACAACTACATCAGACAACTTCAACAGACAACTTTATCAGACAACTTCAACAAACAACTACATCAGACAACTTCAACAGACAACTACATCAGACAAATTCAACACACAACTACATCAGACAACTTCAACAGACAACGTCAACAGACAACTTCATCAGACAACTTCAACAGACAACTTCATCAGACAAATTCAACAAACAACGTCAACAGACAACTAGATCATACAACTTCATCAGACAACGTCAACAGACAACTACGTCAAACAACTTCATCAAACAACGTCATCAGACAACGTCAACAGACAACTTCATCAGACAACTTCATCAGACAACGTCAACAGACAACTTCATCAGACAACGTCAACAGACAACTTCATCAGACAACGTCAACAGACAACTTCATCAGACAACGTCAACAGACAACTTCATCAGACAACGTCAACAGACAACTTCATCAGACAACGTCAACAGACAACTTCATCAGACAACGTCAAGAGACAACTTCATCAGACAACGTCAACAGACAACTTCATCAGACAACGTCAACAGACAACTTCATCAGACAACGTCAACAGACAACTTCAACAGACAACGTCAACAGACAACTTCATCAGACAACGTCAACAGACAACTTCATCAGACAACGTCAACAGACAACGTCAACAGACAACTTCATCAGACAACGTCAACTGACAACGTCAACAGACAACTACATCAGACAACTTCAACAGACAACTTCATCAGACAACTACATCAGACAACTTCATCAGACAAATACATCAGACAACTTCATCAGACTTCATCAGACAACTTCAACAGACAACTACATCAGACAACTTCATCAGACAACTTCAACAGACAACTTCATCAGACTTCATTAGACAACTTCATCAGACAACTACATCAGACAACTTCATCAGACAACTTCATCAGACAAATACATCAGACAACTTTATCAGACAACTTCAACAGACAACTTTATCAGACAACTTCATCAGACAACTACATCAGACAACTTCATCAGACAACTTCATCAGACAACTACATCAGACAACTTCATCAGACAACTACATCAGACAACTTCATCAGACAACTTCATCAGACAACTTCAACAGACAACTTCAACAGACAACCAAATCAGACAACTTCATAAGACAACATTAACAGACAACTACATAAGACAACGTCAACAGACAACATCAACAGACAACTACATCAGAAAACGTCAACAGACAACTACTATATCAGACAACTTCATCAGACAACTACATCTGACAACTTCAACAGACAACGTCAACAGACAACTTCATCAGACAACTTCATCAGACAACTTCATCAGACAACTTCAACAGACAACGTCAACAGACAACTTCATCAGACAACGTCAACAGACAACTTCATCAGACAACGTCAACAGACAACTTCATCAGACAACGTCAACAGACAACTTCAACAGACAACGTCAACAGACAACTTCATCAGACAACTTCAACAGACAACTTCATCAGACAACTTCAACAGACAACAACATCAGACAACTTCATCAGACAACGTCAACAGATAACTTCATCAGACAACGTCAACAGACAATTTCATCAGACAACGTCAACAGACAACGTCAACAGACAACTTCATCAGACAACGTCAACAGACAACTTAATCAGACAACTTCATCAGACAACGTCAACAGACAACTTCATCAGACAACGTCAACAGACAACTTCATCAGACAACGTCAACAGACAACTTCATCAGACAACGTCAACAGACAACTTCATCAGACAACGTCAACAGACAACTTCATCAGACAACTTCAACAGACAACTTCATCAGACAACGTCAAGAGACAACTTCATCAGACAACGTCAACAGACAACTTCATCAGACAACGTCAACAGACAACTTCATCAGACAACGTCAACAGACAACTTCAACAGACAACGTCAACAGACAACTTCATCAGACAACGTCAACAGACAACTTCATCAGACAACGTCAACAGACAACGTCAACAGACAACTTCATCAGACAACGTCAACAGACAACGTCAACAGACAACTACATCAGACAACTTCATCAGACAAAGTCATCAGACAACGTCAACAGACAACTTCATCAGATAACGTCAGCAGAAAACTTCAACAGACAACTTCATCAGACAACTTCATCAGATAACGTCAACAGACAACTTCATTAGACAACTTCATCAGACAACTTCATCAGACAACTTCAACAGACAACTTCATCAGAAACTTCATCACACAACTTCATCAGACAACTACATCAGACAACTTCATCAGACAACTACATCAGACAACTTCAATAGACAACTTCATCAGACAACTACATCAGACAACTTCATCAGACAACTACATCAGACAACTTAATCAGACAACTACATCAGACAACTTCAACAGACAACTTCATCAGACAGCTACATCAGACAACTTCATCAGACTTCATCAGACAACTTCAACAGACAACTACATCAGACAACTTCATCAGACAACTTCAACAGACAACTACTATATCAGACAACTTCATCAGACAACTACATCTGACAACTTCAACAGACAACGTCAACAGACAACTTCATCAGACAACTTCATCAGACAACTTCATCAGACAACTTCAACAGACAACTACATCAGACAACTTCAACAGACAACTTCATCAGACAACTTCAACAGACAACTACATCAGACAACTTCAACAGACAACTACATCAGACAACTTCAACACACAACTACATCAGACAACTTCAACAGACAACGTCAACAGACAACTTCATCAGACAACTTCAACAGACAACTTCATCAGACAACTACATCAGACAACTACATCAGACAACTTCATCAGACAACTTCATCAGACAACTTCAACAGACAACGTCATCAGACAACGTCAACAGACAACTTCATCAGACAACTTCATCAGACAAAGTCAACAGACAACTTCATCAGACAACGTCAACAGACAACGTCAACAGACAACGTCAACAGACAACTTAATCAGACAACTTCATCAGACAACGTCAACAGAAAACGTCAACAGACAACTTCATCAGACAACGTCAACAGACAACTTCATCAGACAACGTCAACAGACAACTTCATCAGACAACGTCCACAGACAACTTCATCAGACAACGTCAACAGACAACTTCATCAGACAACGTCAACAGACAACTTCATCAGACAACGTCAACAGACAACTTCATCAGACAACGTCAACAGACAACTTCATCAGACAACGTCAACAGACAACTTCATCAGACAACTACATCAGACAACTTCATCAGACAACTTCATCAGACAAATACATCAGACAACTTTATCAGACAACTTCAACAGACAACTTTATCAGACAACTTCATCAGACAACTACATCAGACAACTTCAACAGACAACTACATCAGACAACTTCAACAGACAACTTCATCAGACAACTTCAACAGACAACTACATCAGATAACTTCAACAGACAACTACATCAGACAACTTCAACACACAACTACATCAGACAACTTCAACAGACAACGTCAACAGACAACTTCATCAGACAACTTCATCAGACAACTTCAATAGACAACTTCATCAGACAACGTCAACAGACAAATTCAACAGACAACTTCATCAGACAACGTCAACAGACAACTTCATCAGACAACGTCAACAGACAACGTCAACAGACAACTACATCAGACAACTTCATAAGACAAAGTCATCAGACAACGTCAACAGACAACTTCAACAGATAACGTCAACAGACAACTTCAACAGACAACTTCATCAGACAACTTCATCAGATAACGTCAACAGACAACTTCATTAGACAACTTCATCAGACAACTTCATCAGACAACTTCAACAGACAACTTCATCAGACAACTTCTTCAGATAACGTCAACAGACAACTTCATTAGACAACTTCATCAGACAACTTCATCAGACAACTACATCAGACAACTTCATCAGACAACTTCATCAGACACCGTCAACAGACAACTTCATCAGACAACTACATCAGATAACTACATCAGACAACTTCATCAGATAACGTCAGAAGACAAGTTCATCAGACAACTTCATCAGATAACTTCATCAGACAACTTTATCAGACAACTTCAACAGACAACTTCATCAGTCAACGTTAACAGACAACGTCAACAGACAACTTCATCAGACAACTTCAACAGACAACAACATCAGACAACCTCAACAGACAACTACATCAGACAGCTTTATCAGACAACTTCATCAGACAACTACATCTGACAACTTCAACAGACAACGTCAACAAACAACTTCATCAGACAACTTCATCAGACAACTTCAACAGACAACTACATCAGACAACTTCAACAGACAACTTTATCAGACAACTTCAACAAACAACTACATCAGACAACTTCAACAGACAACTACATCAGACAAATTCAACACACAACTACATCAGACAACTTCAACAGACAACGTCAACAGACAACTTCATCAGACAACTTCAACAGACAACTTCATCAGACAAATTCAACAAACAACGTCAACAGACAACTAGATCATACAACTTCATCAGACAACGTCAACAGACAACTACGTCAAACAACTTCATCAAACAACGTCATCAGACAACGTCAACAGACAACTTCATCAGACAACTTCATCAGACAACGTCAACAGACAACTTCATCAGACAACGTCAACAGACAACTTCATCAGACAACGTCAACAGACAACTTCATCAGACAACGTCAACAGACAACTTCATCAGACAACGTCAACAGACAACTTCATCAGACAACGTCAACAGACAACTTCATCAGACAACGTCAAGAGACAACTTCATCAGACAACGTCAACAGACAACTTCATCAGACAACGTCAACAGACAACTTCATCAGACAACGTCAACAGACAACTTCAACAGACAACGTCAACAGACAACTTCATCAGACAACGTCAACAGACAACTTCATCAGACAACGTCAACAGACAACGTCAACAGACAACTTCATCAGACAACGTCAACTGACAACGTCAACAGACAACTACATCAGACAACTTCAACAGACAACTTCATCAGACAACTACATCAGACAACTTCATCAGACAAATACATCAGACAACTTCATCAGACTTCATCAGACAACTTCAACAGACAACTACATCAGACAACTTCATCAGACAACTTCAACAGACAACTTCATCAGACTTCATTAGACAACTTCATCAGACAACTACATCAGACAACTTCATCAGACAACTTCATCAGACAAATACATCAGACAACTTTATCAGACAACTTCAACAGACAACTTTATCAGACAACTTCATCAGACAACTACATCAGACAACTTCATCAGACAACTTCATCAGACAACTACATCAGACAACTTCATCAGACAACTACATCAGACAACTTCATCAGACAACTTCATCAGACAACTTCAACAGACAACTTCAACAGACAACCAAATCAGACAACTTCATAAGACAACATTAACAGACAACTACATAAGACAACGTCAACAGACAACATCAACAGACAACTACATCAGAAAACGTCAACAGACAACTACTATATCAGACAACTTCATCAGACAACTACATCTGACAACTTCAACAGACAACGTCAACAGACAACTTCATCAGACAACTTCATCAGACAACTTCATCAGACAACTTCAACAGACAACGTCAACAGACAACTTCATCAGACAACGTCAACAGACAACTTCATCAGACAACGTCAACAGACAACTTCATCAGACAACGTCAACAGACAACTTCAACAGACAACGTCAACAGACAACTTCATCAGACAACTTCAACAGACAACTTCATCAGACAACTTCAACAGACAACAACATCAGACAACTTCATCAGACAACGTCAACAGATAACTTCATCAGACAACGTCAACAGACAATTTCATCAGACAACGTCAACAGACAACGTCAACAGACAACTTCATCAGACAACGTCAACAGACAACTTAATCAGACAACTTCATCAGACAACGTCAACAGAAAACGTCAACAGACAACTTCATCAGACAACGTCAACAGACAACTTAATCAGACAACGTCAACAGACAACTTCATCAGACAACGTCAACAGACAACGTCATCAGACAACGTCAACAGACAACTTCATCAGACAACGTCAACAGACAACTTCATCAGACAACGTCAACAGACAACTTCATCAGACAACGTCAACAGACAACTTCATCAGACAACTTCAACAGACAACTTCATCAGACAACGTCAAGAGACAACTTCATCAGACAACGTCAACAGACAACTTCATCAGACAACGTCAACAGACAACTTCATCAGACAACGTCAACAGACAACTTCAACAGACAACGTCAACAGACAACTTCATCAGACAACGTCAACAGACAACTTCATCAGACAACGTCAACAGACAACGTCAACAGACAACTTCATCAGACAACGTCAACAGACAACGTCAACAGACAACTACATCAGACAACTTCATCAGACAAAGTCATCAGACAACGTCAACAGACAACTTCATCAGATAACGTCAGCAGACAACTTCAACAGACAACTTCATCAGACAACTTCATCAGATAACGTCAACAGACAACTTCATTAGACAACTTCATCAGACAACTTCATCAGACAACTTCAACAGACAACTTCATCAGAAAACTTCATCACACAACTTCATCAGACAACTACATCAGACAACTTCATCAGACAACTTCATCAGACAACTTCAATAGACAACTTCATCAGACAACTACATCAGACAACTTCATCAGACAACTACATCAGACAACTTAATCAGACAACTACATCAGACAACTTCAACAGACAACTTCATCAGACAACTACATCAGACAACTTCATCAGACAACTACATCAGACAACTTCATCAGACTTCATCAGACAACTTCAACAGACAACTACATCAGACAACTTCATCAGACAACTTCAACAGACAACTTCATCAGACTTCATTAGACAACTTCATCAGACAACTACATCAGACAACTTCATCAGACAACTTCATCAGACAAATACATCAGACAACTTCATCAGACAACTTCAACAGACAACTTCATCAGACAACTTCATCAGACAACTACATCAGACAACTTCAACAGACAACTTCATCAGACAACTACATCAGACAACTTCATCAGACAACTACATCAGACAACTTCATCAGACAACTTCATCAGACAACTTCAACAGACAACTTCAACAGACAACCACATCAGACAACTTCATAAGACAACATTAACAGACAACTACATAGACAACGTCAACAGACAACATCAACAGACAACTACATCAGACAACGTCAACAGACAACTACTATATCAGACAACTTCATCAGACAACTACATCTGACAACTTCAACAGACAACGTCAACAGACAACTTCATCAGACAACTTCATCAGACAACTTCATCAGACAACTTCAACAGACAACTACATCAGACAACTTCAACAGACAACTTCATCAGACAACTTCAACAGACAACTACATCAGACAACTTCAACAGACAACTACATCAGACAACTTCAACACACAACTACATCAGACAACTTCAACAGACAACGTCAACAGACAACTTCATCAGACAACTACATCAGACAACTTCATCAGACAACTTCATCAGACAACTTCAACAGACAACGTCATCAGACAACGTCAACAGACAACTTCATCAGACAACTTCATCAGACAAAGTCAACAGACAACTTCATCAGACAACGTCAACAGACAACTTCATCAGACAACGTCAACAGACAACGTCAACAGACAACGTCAACAGACAACTTAATCAGACAACTTCATCAGACAACGTCAACAGAAAACGTCATCATACAACTTCATCAGACAACGTCAACAGACAACTTCATCAGACAACGTCAAAAGACAACTTCATCAGACAACGTCAACAGACAACTTCATCAGACAACGTCAACAGACAACTTCATCAGACAACGTCAACAGACAACTTCATCAGACAACGTCAACAGACAACTTGTCAGACAACGTCAACAGACAACTTCATCAGACAACGTCAACAGACAACTTCATCAGACAACGTCAACAGACAACTTCATCAGACAACGTCAACAGACAACTTCATCAGACAACGTCAACAGACAACTTCATCAGACAACGTCAACAGACAACTTCATCAGACAACGTCAACAGACAACGTCAACAGACAACTACATCAGACAACTTCATCAGACAAAGTCATCAGACAACGTCAACAGACAACTTCAACAGATAACGTCAACAGACAACTTCAACAGACAACTTCATCAGACAACTTCATCAGATAACTTCAACAGACAACTTCATTAGACAACTTCATCAGACAACTTCATCAGAAACTTCAACAGACAACTTCATCAGACAACTTCTTCAGATAACGTCAACAGACAACTTCATTAGACAACTTCATCAGACAACTTCATCAGACAACTACATCAGACAACTTCATCAGACAACTTCATCAGACACCGTCAACAGACAACTTCATCAGACAACTACATCAGATAACTACATCAGACAACTTCATCAGATAACGTCAGAAGACAAGTTCATCAGACAACTTCATCAGATAACTTCATCAGACAACTTTATCAGACAACTTCAACAGACAACTTCATCAGTCAACGTTAACAGACAACGTCAACAGACAACTTCATCAGACAACTTCAACAGACAACAACATCAGACAACTTCAACAGACAACTACATCAGACAGCTTTATCAGACAACTTCATCAGACAACTACATCTGACAACTTCAACAGACAACGTCAACAAACAACTTCATCAGACAACTTCATCAGACAACTTCAACAGACAACTACATCAGACAACTTCAACAGACAACTTTATCAGACAACTTCAACAAACAACTACATCAGACAACTTCAACAGACAACTACATCAGACAAATTCAACACACAACTACATCAGACAACTTCAACAGACAACGTCAACAGACAACTTCATCAGACAACTTCAACAGACAACTTCATCAGACAATTCAACAAACAACGTCAACAGACAACTAGATCATACAACTTCATCAGACAACGTCAACAGACAACTACATCAAACAACTTCATCAAACAACGTCATCAGACAACGCAACAGACAACTTCATCAGACAACTTCATCAGACAACTTCATCAGACAACTTCATCAGACAACGTCAACAGACAACTTCATCAGACAGCGTCAACAGACAACTTCATCAGACAACTACATCAGACAACTACATCAGACAACTTCATCAGACAGCTTTAACAGACAACTTCATCAGACAACGTCAACAGACAACTTCATCAGACAACTTCATCAGACAACGTCAACAGACAACTTCATCAGACAACGTCAACAGACAATTTCATCAGACAACGTCAACAGACAACGTCAACAGACAACTTCATCAGACAACGTCAACAGACAACTTCATCAGACAACTTCATCAGACAACGTCACCAGAAAACATCAACAGACAACTTCATCAGACAACGTCAACAGACAACTTCATCAGACAACGTCAACAGACAACTTCAACAGACAACGTCAACAGACAACTTCATCAGACAACGTCAACAGACAACTTCATCAGACAACTTCAACAGACAACAACATCAGACAACTTCATCAGACAACGTCAACAGACAACTTCACCAGACAACGTCAACAGACAACTTCATCAGACAACGTCAACAAACAACTTCATCAGACAACGTCAACAGACAACTTCATCAGACAACGTCAACAGACAACGTCAACAGACAACTTCATCAGACAACGTCAACAGATAACTTCAACAGACAACTTCATCAGACAACGTCAACAGACAACTACATCAGACAACTTCATCAGACAACTTCATCAGACAACTTCAACAGACAACGTCAACAGACAACTTCATCAGACAACGTCAACAGTCAACGTCAACAGACAACTTCATCAGACAACTTCATCAGATAACGTCAACAGACAACTTCATTAGACAACTTCATCAGACAACTTCATCAGACAACTTCAACAGACAACTTCATCAGACAACTTCTTCAGATAACGTCAACAGACAACTTCATTAGACAACTTCATCAGACAACTTCATCAGACAACTACATCAGACAACTTCATCAGACAACTTCATCAGACACCGTCAACAGACAACTTCATCAGACAACTACATCAGATAACTACATAAGACAACTTCATCAGATAACGTCAGAAGACAAGTTCATCAGACAACTTCATCAGATAACTTCATCAGAAAACTTTATCAGACAACGTCAACAGACAACTTCATAAGACAACGTCAACAGACAACTTCATCAGTCAACGTTAACAGACAACGTCAACAGACAGCTTCATCAGACAACTTCATCAGACAACTTCAACAGACAACTTCATCAGACAACGTCAACAGACAACTTCAACAGACAACGTCAACAGACAACTTCATCAGACAACGTCAACAGACAACTTCATCAGACAACGTCAACAGACAACGTCAACAGACAACTTCATCAGACAACGTCAACAGACAACGTCAACAGACAACTACATCAGACAACTTCATCAGACAAAGTCATCAGACAACGTCAACAGACAACTTCATCAGATAACGTCAGCAGACAACTTCAACAGACAACTTCATCAGACAACTTCATCAGAAAACGTCAACAGACAACTTCATTAGACAACTTCATCAGACAACTTCATCAGACAAGTTCAAAGACAACTTCATCAGAAAACTTCATCACACAACTTCATCAGACAACGTCAACAGACAACTTCATCAGACAACTTCATCAGACAACGTCAACAGAAAACGTCAACAGACAACTTCATCAGACAACGTCAACAGACAACTTCATCAGACAACGTCAACAGACAATTCATCAGACAACGTCAACAGACAACTTCATCAGACAACGTCAACAGACAACTTCATCAGACAACGTCAACAGACAACTTCAACAGACAACGTCAACAGACAACTTCATCAGCCAACTTCAACAGACAACTTCATCAGACAACTTCAACAGACAACAACATCAGACAACTTCATCAGACAACGTCAACAGACAACTTCATCAGACAACGTCAACAAACAACTTCATCAGACAACGTCAACAGACAACTTCATCAGACAACGTCAACAGACAACGTCAACAGACAACTTCATCAGACAACGTCAACAGATAACTTCAACAGACAACTTCATCAGACAACGTCAACAGACAACTACATCAGACAACTTCATCAGACAACTTCATCAGACAACGTCAACAGACAACTTCAACAGACAACGTCAACAGACAACTTCATCAGACAACGTCAACAGTCAACGTCAACAGACAACTTCATCAGACAACTTCATCAGATAACGTCAACAGACAACTTCATTAGACAACTTCATCAGACAACTTCATCAGACAACTTCAACAGACAACTTCATCAGACAACTTCTTCAGACAACGTCAACAGACAACTTCATTAGACAACTTCATCAGACAACTTCATCAGACAACTACATCAGACAACTTCATCAGACAACTTCATCAGACACCGTCAACAGACAACTTCATCAGACAACTACATCAGACAACTACATAAGACAACTTCATCAGACAACGTCAGAAGACAAGTTCATCAGACAACTTCATCAGATAACTTCATCAGAAAACTTTATCAGACAACGTCAAAGACAACTTCATAAGACAACGTCAACAGACAACTTCATCAGTCAACGTTAACAGACAACGTCAACAGACAGCTTCATCAGACAACTTCATCAGACAACTTCAACAGACAACTTCATCAGACAACGTCAACAGACAACTTCAACAGACAACGTCAACAGACAACTTCATCAGACAACGTCAACAGACAACTTCATCAGACAACGTCAACAGACAACGTCAACAGACAACTTCATCAGACAACGTCAACAGACAACGTCAACAGACAACTACATCAGACAACTTCATCAGACAAAGTCATCAGACAACGTCAACAGACAACTTCATCAGACAACGTCAGCAGACAACTTCAACAGACAACTTCATCAGACAACTTCATCAGATAACGTCAACAGACAACTTCATTAGACAACTTCATCAGACAACTTCATCAGACAACTTCAACAGACAACTTCATCAGAAAACTTCATCACACAACTTCATCAGACAACTACATCAGACAACTTCATCAGACAACTACATCAGACAACTTCAATAGACAACTTCATCAGACAAATACATCAGACAACTTCATCAGACAACTACATCAGACAACTTAATCAGACAACTACATCAGACAACTTCAACAGACAACTTCATCAGACAACTACATCAGACAACTTCATCAGACAACTACATCAGACAACTTCATCAGACTTCATCAGACAACTTCAACAGACAACTACATCAGACAACTTCATCAGACAACTTCAACAGACAACTTCATCAGACTTCATTAGACAACTTCATCAGACAACTACATCAGACAACTTCATCAGACAACTTCATCAGACAAATACATCAGACAACTTATCAGACAACTTCAACAGACAACTTTATCAGACAACTTCATCAGACAACTACATCAGACAACTTCAACAGACAACTTCATCAAACAACTACATCAGACAACTTCATCAGACAACTACATCAGACAACTTCATCAGACAACTTCATCAGACAACTTCAACAGACAACTTCAACAGACAACCACATCAGACAACTTCATAGACAACATTAACAGACAACTACATAAGACAACGTCAACAGACAACATCAACAGACAACTACATCAGAAAACGTCAACAGACAACTACTATATCAGACAACTTCATCAGACAACTACATCTGACAACTTCAACAGACAACGTCAACAGACAACTTCATCAGACAACTTCATCAGACAACTTCATCAGACAACTTCAACAGACAACTACATCAGACAACTTCAACAGACAACTTCATCAGACAACTTCAACAGACAACTACATCAGATAACTTCAACAGACAACTACATCAGACAACTTCAACACACAACTACATCAGACAACTTCAACAGACAACGTCAACAGACAACTTCATCAGACAACTTCAACAGACAACTTCATCAGACAACTACATCAGACAACTACATCAGACAACTTCATCAGACAACTTCATCAGACAACTTCAACAGACAACGTCATCAGACAACGTCAACAGACAACTTCATCAGACAACTTCATCAGACAAAGTCAACAGACAACTTCATCAGACAACGTCAACAGACAACTTCATCAGACAACGTCAACAGACAACGTCAACAGACAACGTCAACAGACAACGTCAACAGACAACTTAATCAGACAACTTCATCAGACAACGTCAACAGAAAACGTCAACAGACAACTTCATCAGACAACGTCAACAGACAACTTCATCAGACAACGTCAACAGACAACTTCATCAGACAACGTCAACAGACAACTTCATCAGACAACGTCAACAGACAACTTCATCAGACAACGTCAACAGACAACTTCATCAGACAACGTCAACAGACAACTTCATCAGACAACGTCAACAGACAACTTCATCAGACAACGTCAACAGACAACTTCATCAGACAACGTCAACAGACAACTTCATCAGACAACGTCAACAGACAACTTCATCAGACAACGTCAACAGACAACTTCATCAGACAACGTCAACAGACAACGTCAACAGACAACTACATCAGACAACTTCATCAGACAAAGTCATCAGACAACGTCAACAGACAACTTCAACAGACAACGTCAACAGACAACTTCAACAGACAACTTCATCAGACAACTTCATCAGATAACGTCAACAGACAACTTCATTAGACAACTTCATCAGACAACTTCATCAGACAACTTCAACAGACAACTTCATCAGACAACTTCTTCAGATAACGTCAACAGACAACTTCATCAGACAACTTCAACAGAAAACTTCATCAGTCAACGTTAACAGACGTCAACAGACAACTTCATCAGACAACTTCATCAGACAACTTCAACAGACAACAACATCAGACAACTTCAACAGACAACTACATCAGACAGCTTTATCAGACAACTTCATCAGACAACTACATCTGACAACTTCAACAGACAACGTCAACAAACAACTTCATCAGACAACTTCATCAGACAACTTCAACAGACAACTACATCAGACAACTTCAACAGACAACTTTATCAGACAACTTCAACAAACAACTACATCAGACAACATCAACAGACAACTTCATCAGACAACATCATCAGACAACTTCATCAGACAACGTCAACAGACATCTTCAACAGACAACGTCAACAGACAACTTCATCAGACAACGTCAACAGTCAACGTCAACAGACAACTTCATCAGACAACTTCATCAGATAACGTCAACAGACAACTTCATTAGACAACTTCATCAGACAACTTCATCAGACAACTTCAACAGACAACTTCATCAGACAACTTCTTCAGACAACGTCAACAGACAACTTCATCAGACAACTTCATCAGACAACTTCATCAGACAACTACATCAGACAACTTCAACAGACAACTTCATCAGACAACTACATCAGATAACTACATAAGACAACTTCATCAGATAACGTCAGAAGACAAGTTCATCAGACAACTTCATCAGACAACTTCATCAGAAAACTTTATCAGACAACGTCAACAGACAACTTCAACAGACAACGTCAACAGACAACTTCATCAGACAACGTCCACAGTCAACGTCAACAGACAACTTCATCAGACAACTTCATCAGATAACGTCAACAGACAACTTCATTAGACAACTTCATCAGACAACTTCATCAGACAACTTCAACAGACAACTTCATCAGACAACTTCTTCAGATAACGTCAACAGACAACTTCATTAGACAACTTCATCAGACAACTTCATCAGACAACTACATCAGACAACTTCAACAGACAACTTCATCAGACAACTACATCAGACAACTACATAAGACAACTTCATCAGATAACGTCAGAAGACAAGTTCATCAGACAACTTCATCAGATAACTTCATCAGAAAACTTTATCAGACAACGTCAACAGACAACTTCATCAGACAACGTCAACAGACAACTTCATCAGACAACGTTAACAGACAACGTCAACAGACAGCTTCAACAGACAACTTCATCAGACAACTTCAACAGACAACTACATCAGATAACTTCAACAGACAACTACATCAGACAACTTCAACACACAACTACATCAGACAACTTCAACAGACAACGTCAACAGACAACTTCATCAGACAACTTCAACAGACAACTTCATCAGACAACTACATCAGACAACTACATCAGACAACTTCATCAGACAACTTCATCAGACAACTTCAACAGACAACGTCATCAGACAACGTCAACACACAACTTCATCAGACTACTTCATCAGACAAAGTCAACAGACAACTTCATCAGACAACGTGAACAGACAACTTCATCAGACAACGTCAACAGACAACGTCAACAGACAACGTCAACAGACAACGTCAACAGACAACTTAATCAGACAACTTCATCAGACAACGTCAACAGAAAACGTCAACAGACAACTTCATCAGACAACGTCAACAGACAACTTCATCAGACAACGTCAACAGACAACTTCATCAGACAACGTCAACCGACAACTTCATCAGACAACGTCAACAGACAACTTCATCAGACAACGTCAACAGACAACTTCATCAGACAACGTCAACAAACAACTTCATCAGACAACGTCAACAGACAACTTCATCAGACAACGTCAACAGACAACTTCATCAGACAACGTCAACAGACAACTTCATCAGACAACGTCAACAGACAACTTCATCAGACAACGTCAACAGACAACTTCATCAGACAACGTCAACAGACAACGTCAACAGACAACTACATCAGACAACTTCATCAGACAAAGTCATCAGACAACGTCAACAGACAACTTCAACAGATAACGTCAACAGACAACTTCAACAGACAACTTCATCAGACAACTTCATCAGATAACGTCAACAGACAACTTCATTAGACAACTTCATCAGACAACTTCATCAGACAACTTCAACAGACAACTTCATCAGACAACTTCTTCAGATAACGTCAACAGACAACTTTATCAGACAACTTCAACAGAAAACTTCATCAGTCAACGTTAACAGACGTCAACAGACAACTTCATCAGACAACTTCATCAGACAACTTCAACAGACAACAACATCAGACAACTTCAACAGACAACTACATCAGACAGCTTTATCAGACTACTTCATCAGACAACTACATCTGACAACTTCAACAGACAACGTCAACAAACAACTTCATCAGACAACTTCATCAGACAACTTCAACAGACAACTACATCAGACAACTTCAACAGACAACTTTATCAGACAACTTCAACAAACAACTACATCAGACAACATCAACAGACAACTTCATCAGACAACATCATCAGACAACTTCATCAGACAACGTCAACAGACATCTTCAACAGACAACGTCAACAGACAACTTCATCAGACAACGTCAACAGTCAACGTCAACAGACAACTTCATCAGACAACTTCATCAGATAACGTCAACAGACAACTTCATTAGACAACTTCATCAGACAACTTCATCAGACAACTTCAACAGACAACTTCATCAGACAACTTCTTCAGATAACGTCAACAGACAACTTCATTAGACAACTTCATCAGACAACTTCATCAGACAACTACATCAGACAACTTCAACAGACAACTTCATCAGACAACTACATCAGATAACTACATAAGACAACTTCATCAGATAACGTCAGAAGACAAGTTCATCAGACAACTTCATCAGATAACTTCATCAGAAAACTTTATCAGACAACGTCAACAGACAACTTCAACAGACAACGTCAACAGACAACTTCATCAGACAACGTCCACAGTCAACGTCAACAGACAACTTCATCAGACAACTTCATCAGATAACGTCAACAGACAACTTCATTAGACAACTTCATCAGACAACTTCATCAGACAACTTCAACAGACAACTTCATCAGACAACTTCTTCAGATAACGTCAACAGACAACTTCATTAGACAACTTCATCAGACAACTTCATCAGACAACTACATCAGACAACTTCAACAGACAACTTCATCAGACAACTACATCAGATAACTACATAAGACAACTTCATCAGATAACGTCAGAAGACAAGTTCATCAGACAACTTCATCAGATAACTTCATCAGAAAACTTTATCAGACAACGTCAACAGACAACTTCATCAGACAACGTCAACAGACAACTTCATCAGTCAACGTTAACAGACAACGTCAACAGACAGCTTCATCAGACAACTTCATCAGACAACTTCAACAGACAACAACATCAGACAACTTCAACAGACAACTACATCAGACAGCTTTATCAGACAACTTCATCAGACAACTACATCAGACAACGTGAACAGATAACTTCATCAGACAACTTCATCAGACAACTACATCAGACAACCTCATAAGACAACGTCAACAGACAACTTCATCAGACAACTACATCAGGCAGCGTCAACAGACAACTACATCAGACAGCGTCAACAAGCAACTTCATCAGATAACTACATAAGACAACGTCAACAGACAACTAAATCAGACAACGTCTGTAAACAACTTCATCAGACAACTACATCAGACAACCTCATCAGACAACTACATCAGACAACCTCATCAGACAACTTCATCAGACAACTACATCAGACAACGTCATCAGACAACGTCAACAAACAACTACATCAGACAACTTCATCAGACAACTACATCAGACAACTTCATCAGACAACGTCAACAGACAACGTCAACAGACAACTTCTTCAGACAACGTCAACAGACAACTTCATCAGACAACTACATCAGACAACTACATCAGACAACTACATCAGACAACTACATCAGATAACTACATCAGACAACTACATCAGACAACTACATCAGACAACTTCAACAGAGAACTACATCAGACAACTTCAACAGACAACTACATTAGACAACTTTATCAGACAACTACATCAGACAACTACATCAGACAACTACATCAGATAACTACATCAGACAACTACATCAGACAACTACATCAGACAACTACATCAGACAACTTCAACAGACAACTTTATCAGACAACTTCATCAGACAACTACATCAGACAACTACATCAGCCAACTACATCAGATAACTACATCAGACAACTACATCAGACAACTACATCAGACAACTTCAACAGACAACTTTATCAGACAACTACAACAGACAACTACATCAGACAACTACATCAGACAACTACATCATACAACTACATCAGACAACATCATCGTGTCTACACAATAAACGTCACAAGTTAAGTGGTACCGTCCCATCCCTCCCTCTACGATTACCGAAGCTGATACAACCTCATTTTTCATGCAGTTTGTTACTTTGAACAAACAGTGACAAAGTTGGAAAACTCTAAAAAATATAAATAAATAAAATAAAAGAAACAAAATAATAAAGACAATTTTTTTACTTAAAAACGGCCAATACTTCTTTTGTTCGTTTGATATTAAGACAATACCGTGATAAAGGATAAAATAACTATAAAAACAATGTAGGTTTACTGCAGTTAACGTGCGGTGTGTTTACGTCGTAAATAACTACCGAGTTGTAATGTGTTAGACGCATGGCAAGAAATAGCCTGAGAGATAAGATCATAAATGAAGAAACGAAAAAAGGTAGAGACAATTCCCGCTGTAGAGAACATAAAGAAACTACAAATAAAATAGTTTGGCCACGTGAAAAGATTGAAAGACAAAAACACAACACATTCAGCCTTTAATAATCGTTGCGAGAACACTAGATTCAAGGGTCGACCAAGAAAACATGACATGATGGAATATTAAAAACACTCGGAAACATAACAACAGGAGAGACCATCAGAAGAGCAAAAGATGAATTGATGGAATATTAGAAACACTAGGAAACATAATAACAGAAGAGACCAACAGAAGAGCAAAAGATGAATTGATGGAATATTAGAAACACTAGGAAACATAACAGCAGGAGAGGTCAACAGAAAAGCTAAATATGGATTGATGGAATATTAGAAACAGTAGGAAACATAACAGCAGGAGAGATCAAGAGAAGAGTTAAAGATGGATTGATGGAATATTAGAAACACTAGGAAACATAACAGCAGGAGAGGCCAACAGAAGAACAAAAGATGGATTGATGGAATATTAGAAACACTAGGAAACATAACAGCAGGAGAGGCCAACAGAAGAACAAAAGATGGATTGATGGAATATTAGAAACACTAGGAAACATAACAGCAGGAGAGGTCAACAGAAGAGCTAAAGATGGATTGATGGAATATTAGAAACACTAGGAAACATAACAGCAGGAGAGGCCAACAGAAGAACAAAAGATGGATTGATGGGATATTAGAAACACTAGGAAACATAACAGCAGGAGAGGTCAACAGAAGAGCAAAAGATGGGTTGATGGGATATTAGAAACACTAGGAAACATAACAGCAGGAGAGGTCAAGAGAAGAACAAAAGATGGATTGATGGGATATTAGAAACACTAGGAAACATAACAGCAGGAGAGGTCAACAGAAGAGCTAAAGATGGATTGATGGAATATTAGAAACACTAGGAAACATAACAGCAGGAGAGGCCAACAGAAGAACAAAAGATGGATTGATGGGATATTAGAAACACTAGGAAACATAACAGCAGGAGAGGTCAACAGAAGAGCAAAAGATGGGTTGATGGAATATTAGAAACACTAGGAAACATAACAGCAGGAGAGGTCAACAGAAGAGCTAAAGACCGCATTCTCTACCTACCCTCGACGCTGAAAGGCAAATGAGGAGGATAAGAAGATGTCCATTGTTCCCTGGATGTTAGTTGTTACAGCTGATCCGCGATAATTTAGCGCTCGCATTAACAACCCTCTTCATTGCCGATTCTGTCATGTATTTGTTATCTCTCCTCTCACAGCCATGGGTGGACTTGGGCTTCTGGTTATCGTTTTTGTTGCTGTCGTCATCGATGTCTGTGCTGACGTCAGAGACTACATCTTTCGAGGTAAGAGGTCAAGGTTACTTCTATGTGTGTCCCGCAACATAATTTATGCCATCATATGCCA
>JAVIAB010000049.1:1718327-1728327 GCA_032433765.1 Megaustenia siamemsis | reverse complement strand
GCAACATATGGGGGTCCAAAGATATAAGGTTAACATAGTTCTTGGAACTGTACATACGGGAGTTTGACAACAACATATGGGGGTCCAAAGATAAAAGGTTAACATAGTTCTTGGGACTGTACAGACGGGAGTTTGACAGCAACATATGGGGGTCCAAAGATATAAGGTTAACATAGTTCTTGGAACTGTACATACGGGAGTTTGACAGCAACATATGGGGGTCCAAAGATAAAAGGTTAACATAGTTTTTTGGGACTGTACAGACGGGAGTTTGACAGCAACATATGGGGGTCCAAAAGATATAAGGTTACAACCAAAAGTAATCATTTTCAACTCCAATGTTAAGTCGGTCCTATTATATGGCTGCGAAACATGGAGAACAACAAAAATGAGAATCCTAAAGATACAGACTTTCATAAAGGGATGCTTACGCAGAATAAAATGATGGAAATGGCAGGACAAAATCACTAACATAGAATTATGGAAATATAACATTGAAATACCAGTGGATAAAGAGATAAACGAAGACGATGGCGCTGGATAGGACACACGCTATGGAAGCGAACTGAGAGTATTACACAACAGGCCCTTTTTTTGGAATTCCCAAGAAAAAAGACGAAGAAGAACAAGATATTCTTGGAGAAGACAGAAGGAAGCAGAGATGAAGATGATGGGGAAGACATGGAAGCAGAGATTAGATGATGGGGAAGACATGGAAGCAGAGATGAAGATGATGGGGAAGACATGGAATGATTTTAAAAGAATGACGAGAAACAGAACGGCTTGAAAAGTGTTTGGTGAAGGCTCATGCTCCACAGGGAGCTGAAATTTTTTGTTGAAGACCTTTGTAGCACAGACAGTTGAAAGTGTTTGTTGAAGACCTTTGTAGCACAGAGAGTTGAAAGTGTTTGTTGAAGACCTTTGTAGCACAGACAGTTGAAAGTGTTTGTTGAAGACCTTTGCAGCACAGAAAGTGTTTGTTGAAGACCTTTGTAGCACAGAAAGTGTTTGTTGAAGACCTTTGTAGCACAGAAAGTGTTTGTTGAAGACCTTTGTAGCACAGAAAGTGTTTGTTGAAGACCTTTGTAGCACAGAAAGTGTTTGTTGAAGACCTTTGTAGCACAGACAGTTGAAAGTGTTTGTTGAAGACCTTTGTAGCACAGACAGTTGAAAGTGTTTGTTGAAGACCTTTGTAGCACAGACAGTTGAAAGTGTTTGTTGAAGACCTTTGTAGAACAGACAGTTGAAAGTGTTTGGTGAAGACCTTTGTAGCACAGAAAGTGTTTGTTGAAGACCTTTGTAGCACAGACAGTTGAAAGTGTTTGTTGAAGACCTTTGTAGCACAGAAAGTGTTTGTTGAAGACCTTTGTAGCACAGAAAGTGTTTGTTGAAGACCTTTGTAGCACAGAGAGTTGAAAGTGTTTGTTGAAAACCTTTGTAGCACAGAGAGTTGAAAGTGTTTGTTGAAGACCTATGTAGCACAGAGAGTTGAAAGTGTTTGTTGAAGACCTATGTAGCACAGATAGTTGAAAGTGTTTGTTGAAGACCTATGTAGCACAGAGAGTTGAAAGTGTTTGTTGAAGACCTATGTAGCACAGAGAGTTGAAAGTGTTTGTTGAAGACCTTTGCAGCACAGAGAGTTGAAAGTGTTTGTTGAAGACCTATGTAGCACAGAGTTGAAAGTGTTTGTTGAAGACCTTTGCAGCACAGATAGTTGAAAGTGTTTGTTGAAGACCTTTGCAGCACAGAGAGTTGAAAGTGTTTGTTGAAGACCTTTGCAGCGCAGAGAGTTGAAAGCGTTTGTTGAAGACCTTTGCAGCACAGACAGTTGAAAGTGTTTGTTGAAGACCTTTGTAGCACAGAGAGTTGAAAGTGTTTGTTGAAGACCTTTGCAGCACAGAGAGTTGAAAGTGTTTGTTAAAGACCTTTGTAGCACAGAGAGTTGAAAGTGTTTGTTGAAGACCTTTGCAGCACAGAGAGTTGAAAGTGTTTGGTGAAGACCTATGTAGCACAGAGTTGAAAGTGTTTGTTGAAGACCTTTGCAGCACAGAGAGTTGAAAGTGTTTGTTGAAGACCTTTGCAGCACAGAGAGTTGAAAGTGTTTGTTGAAGACCTTTGCAGCGCAGAGAGTTGAAAGCGTTTGTTGAAGACCTTTGCAGCACAGAGAGTTGAAAGTGTTTGCTGAAGACCTTTGTAGCACAGAGAGTTGAAAGTGTTTGGTGAAGACCTTTGTAGCACAGAGAGTTGAAAGTGTTTGTTGAAGACCTTTGTAGCACAGAGAGTTGAAAGTGTTTGTTGAAGACCTTTGCAGCACAGAGAGTTGAAAGTGTTTGTTGAAGACCTTTGTAGCACAGAGAGTTGAAAGTGTTTGTTGAAGACCTTTGTAGCACAGACAGTTGAAAGTGTTTGTTGAAGACCTTTGTAGCACAGAGAGTTGAAAGTGTTTGTTGAAGACCTTTGTAGCACAGATAGTTGAAAGTGTTTGTTGAAGACCTTTGTAGCACAGAGTTGAAAGTGTTTGTTGAAGACCTTTGTAGCACAGATAGTTGAAAGTGTTTGTTGAAGACCTTTGTAGCACAGAGAGTTGAAAGTGTTTGTTGAAGACCTTTGCAGCACAGAGAGTTGAAAGTGTTTGTTGAAGACCTTTGTAGCACAGAAAGTGTTTGTTGAAGACCTTTGTAGCACAGATAGTTGAAAGTGTTTGTTGAAGACCTTTGTAGCATAGAGAGTTGAAAGTGTTTGTTGAAGACCTTTGCAGCACAGAAAGTGTTTGTTGAAGACCTTTGTAGCACAGAGAGTTGAAAGTGTTTGTTGAAGACCTTTGTAGCACAGAGAGTTGAAAGTGTTTGTTGAAGACTTTTGCAGCACAGAGAGTTGAAAGTGTTTGTTGAAGACCTTTGCAGCACAGAGTTGAAAGTGTTTGTTGAAGACCTTTGTAGCACAGAAAGTGTTTGTTGAAGACCTTTGTAGCACAGAAAGTGTTTGTTGAAGACCTTTGTAGCACAGAGAGTTGAAAGTGTTTGTTGAAGACCTTTGTAGCACAGAAAGTGTTTGTTGAAGACATTTGTAGCACAGAAAGTGTTTGTTGAAGACCTTTGCAGCACAGAAAGTGTTTGTTGAAGACCTTTGCAGCACAGAGAGTTGAAAGTGTTTGTTGAAGACCTTTGTAGCACAGACAGTTGAAAGTGTTTGTTGAAGACCTTTGCAGCACAGAGAGTTGAAAGTGTTTGGTGAAGACCTTCGCAGCACAGAGAGTTGAAAGTGTTTGTTGAAGACCTTTGCAGCACAGAGAGTTGAAAGTGTTTGTTGAAGACCTTTGTAGCACAGAGAGTTGAAAGTGTTTGTTGAAGACCTTTGCAGCACAGAGAGTTGAAAGTGTTTGTTGAATACCTTTGTAGCACAGAGAGTTGAAAGTTTTTGTTGAAGACCTTTGTAGCACAGAGAGTTGAAAGTGTTTGTTGAAGACCTATGTAGCACAGATAGTTGAAAGTGTTTGTTGAAGACCTTTGCAGCACAGAGAGTTGAAAGTGTTTGTTGAAGACCTTTGTAGCACAGAAAGTGTTTGTTGAAGACCTTTGTAGCACAGAAAGTGTTTGTTGAAGACCTTTGCAGCACAGAAAGTGTTTGTTGAAGACCTTTGCAGCACAGAGAGTTGAAAGTGTTTGTTGAAGACCTTTGTAGCACAGAGAGTTGAAAGTGTTTGTTGAAGACCTTTGCAGCACAGAGAGTTGAAAGTGTTTGTTGAAGACCTTTGCAGCACAGAGAGCTGAAAGTGTTTGTTGAAGACCTTTGCAGCACAGAGAGTTGAAAGTGTTTGTTGAAGACCTTTGTAGCACAGAGAGTTGAAAGTGTTTTTTGAAGACCTTTGTAGCACAGACAGTTGAAAGTGTTTGTTGAAGACCTTTGTAGCACAGATAGTTGAAAGTGATTGTTGAAGACCTTTGTAGCACAGAGAGTTGAAAGTGTTTGTTGAAGACCTTTGTAGCACAGACAGTTGAAAGTGTTTGTTGAAGACCTTTGCAGCACAGAAAGTGTTTGTTGAAGACCTTTGTAGCACAGAAAGTGTTTGTTGAAGACCTTTGTAGCACAGAAAGTGTTTGTTGAAGACCTTTGTAGCACAGAAAGTGTTTGTTGAAGACCTTTGTAGCACAGAAAGTGTTTGTTGAAGACCTTTGTAGCACAGACAGTTTAAAGTGTTTGTTGAAGACCTTTGTAGCACAGACAGTTGAAAGTGTTTGTTGAAGACCTTTGTAGCACAGACAGTTGAAAGTGTTTGTTGAAGACCTTTGTAGCACAGACAGTTGAAAGTGTTTGTTGAAGACCTTTGTAGCACAGAAAGTGTTTGTTGAAGACCTTTGTAGCACAGACAGTAGAAAGTGTTTGTTGAAGACCTTTGTAGCACAGAAAGTGTTTGTTGAAGACCTTTGTAGCACAGAAAGTGTTTGTTGAAGACCTTTGTAGCACAGAGAGTTGAAAGTGTTTGTTGAAGACCTTTGTAGCACAGAGAGTTGAAAGTGTTTGTTGAAGACCTATGTAGCACAGAGAGTTGAAAGTGTTTGTTGAAGACCTATGTAGCACAGATAGTTGAAAGTGTTTGTTGAAGACCTATGTAGCACAGAGAGTTGAAAGTGTTTGTTGAAGACCTATGTAGCACAGAGAGTTGAAAGTGTTTGGTGAAGACCTTTGCAGCACAGAGAGTTGAAAGTGTTTGTTGAAGACCTATGTAGCACAGAGTTGAAAGTGTTTGTTGAAGACCTTTGCAGCACAGATAGTTGAAAGTGTTTGTTGAAGACCTTTGCAGCACAGAGAGTTGAAAGTGTTTTTTGAAGACCTTTGCAGCGCAGAGAGTTGAAAGCGTTTGTTGAAGACCTTTGCAGCACAGACAGTTGAAAGTGTTTGTTGAAGACCTTTGTAGCACAGAGAGTTGAAAGTGTTTGTTGAAGACCTTTGCAGCACAGAGAGTTGAAAGTGTTTGTTAAAGACCTTTGTAGCACAGAGAGTTGAAAGTGTTTGTTGAAGACCTTTGCAGCACAGAGAGTTGAAAGTGTTTGTTGAAGACCTATGTAGCACAGAGTTGAAAGTGTTTGTTGAAGACCTTTGCAGCACAGATATTTGAAAGTGTTTGTTGAAGACCTTTGCAGCACAGAGAGTTGAAAGTGTTTGTTGAAGACCTTTGCAGCGCAGAGAGTTGAAAGCGTTTGTTGAAGACCTTTGCAGCACAGAGAGTTGAAAGTGTTTGCTGAAGACCTTTGTAGCACAGAGAGTTGAAAGTGTTTGTTGAAGACCTTTGTAGCACAGAGAGTTGAAAGTGTTTGTTGAAGACCTTTGTAGCACAGAGAGTTGAAAGTGTTTGTTGAAGACCTTTGCAGCACAGAGAGTTGAAAGTGTTTGTTGAAGACCTTTGTAGCACAGAGAGTTGAAAGTGTTTGTTGTAGACCTTTGTAGCACAGACAGTTGAAAGTTTTGTTGAAGACCTTTGTAGCACAGATAGTTGAAAGTGTTTGTTGAAGACCTTTGTAGCACAGAGTTGAAAGTGTTTGTTGAAGACCTTTGTAGCACAGAGAGTTGAAAGTGTTTGTTGAAGACCTTTGCAGCACAGAAAGTGTTTGTTGAAGACCTTTGTAGCACAGAGTTGAAAGTGTTTGTTGAAGACTTTTGCAGCACAGAGAGTTGAAAGTGTTTGTTGAAGACCTTTGCAGCACAGAGTTGAAAGTGTTTGTTGAAGACCTTTGTAGCACAGAGAGTTGAAAGTGTTTGTTGAAGACCTTTGCAGCACAGAGAGTTGAAAGTGTTTGGTGAAGACCTTTGCAGCACAGACAGTTGAAAGTGTTTGTTGAAGACCTTTGCAGCACAGAGAGTTGAAAGTGTTTGTTGAAGACCTTTGCAGCACAGAGAGTTGAAAGTGTTTGTTGAAGACCTTTGCAGCACAGAAAGTTTTTGTTGAAGACCTTTGCAGCACAGAGAGTTGAAAGTGTTTGTTGAAGACCTTTGCAGCACAGACAGTTGAAAGTGTTTGGTGAAGACCTTTGTAGCACAAAAAGTGTTTGTTGAAGACCTTTGTAGCACAGAAAGTGTTTGTTGAAGACCTTTGTAGCACAGAGAGTTGAAAGTGTTTGTTGAAGACCTTTGTAGCACAGAAAGTGTTTGTTGAAGACCTTTGCAGCACAGAGAGTTGAAAGTGTTTGTTGAAGACCTTTGTAGCACAGAAAGTGTTTGTTGAAGACATTTGTAGCACAGAAAGTGTTTGTTGAAGACCTTTGCAGCACAGAAAGTGTTTGTTTAAAACCTTTCCAGCACAGAGAGTTGAAAGTGTTTGTTGAAGACCTTTGTAGCACATAGAGTTGAAAGTGTTTGTTGAAGACCTTTGTAGCACAGAGAGTTGAAAGTGTTTGGTGAAGACCTTCGCAGCACAGAGAGTTGAAAGTGTTTGTTGAAGACCTTTGCAGCACAGAGAGTTGAAAGTGTTTGTTGAAGACCTTTGTAGCACAGAGAGTTGAAAGTGTTTGTTGAAGACCTTTGCAGCACAGAGAGTTGAAAGTGTTTGTTGAAGACCTTTGTAGCACAGAGAGTTGAAAGTGTTTGTTGAAGACCTTTGTAGCACAGAGAGTTGAAAGTGTTTGTTGAAGACCTTTGCAGCACAGACAGTTGAAAGTGTTTGTTGAAGACCTTTGCAGCACAGAGAGTTGAAAGTGTTTGTTGAAGACCTTTGTAGCACAGAAAGTGTTTGTTGAAGACCTTTGTAGCACAGAAAGTGTTTGTTGAAGACCTTTGCAGCACAGAAAGTGTTTGTTGAAGACCTTTGCAGCACAGAGAGTTGAAAGTGTTTGTTGAAGACCTTTGCAGCACAGAGAGCTGAAAGTGTTTGTTGAAGACCTTTGCAGCACAGAGAGTTGAAAGTGTTTGTTGAAGACCTTTGTAGCACAGAGAGTTGAAAGTGTTTGTTGAAGACCTTTGTAGAACAGACAGTTGAAAGTGTTTGGTGAAGACCTTTGTAGCACAGAGAGTTGAAAGTGTTTGTTGAAGACCTTTGTAGCACAGAGAGTTGAAAGTGTTTGGTGAAGACCTTTGTAGCACAGACAGTTGAAAGTGTTTGTTGAAGACCTTTGTAGCACAGAGAGTTGAAAGTGTTTGGTGAAGACCTTTGCAGCACAGAGAGTTGAAAGTGTTTGGTGAAGACCTTTGCAGCACAGAGAGTTGAAAGTGTTTGTTGAAGACCTATGCAGCACAGAGAGTTGAAAGTGTTTGTTGAAGACCTTTGTAGCACAGAGAGTTGAAAGTGTTTGTTGAAGACCTTTGCAGCACAGAGAGTTGAAAGTGTTTGTATAAGACCTATGCAGCACAGAGAGTTGAAAGTGTTTGGTGAAGACCTTTGCAGCACAGAGAGTTGAAAGTGTTTGTTGAAGACCTTTGCAGCACAGAGAGTTGAAAGTGTTTGGTGAAGACCTTTGCAGCACAGAGAGTTGAAAGTGTTTGGTGAAGACCTTTGCAGCACAGAGAGTTGAAAGTGTTTGTTGAAGACCTTTGCAGCACAGAGAGTTGAAAGTGTTTGTTGAAGACCTTTGCAGCACAGAGAGTTGAAAGTGTTTGGTGAAGACCTTTGCAGCACAGAGAGTTGAAAGTGTTTGGTGAAGACCTTTGCAGCACAGAGAGTTGAAAGTGTTTGTTGAAGACCTTTGCAGCACAGAGTTGAAAGGTAAAAGAAGAAGAAGAAGATTTGCAGCACAATAAAGGAAAGCGAAGAATGCCGGCAAGGAGGAAGCTAACAATTCTAAGAAAAAAGAAATTGAAGAAAACCAGATAAGAAGAAATGTGAGAATAGAATATACTGAAGGAAGAAATAAAATTGACTGTGTGTGACTACCGGTGCATCCAGGTGGATGGAGAAAAGAATAGAGCCATTGTTAACTGCGACGCATGTCGCAAGAGATGACTAAGGAGGTTTGAAATCGTTGCCTATGCAGTCGATAAGGATGTGCACGGAGCGACCTTCTCGACGGAGTTTACCGATGTATTTTGGAAAATAATGTGAAGCGGATATGGGGAATTTGTTGAAGTTAGTTATCAACTTTCAGACCGTGTTGATTTGAAGGGTTGTTGTGGTTTCCTAATTTGATCTTTCTGCTAGAGATATCGACAATAGGTGACACGTCCAGGTATAGAGCTCATAGTTTCTGTCTTCTACTATTAGCTGATCCGACCAGAGCGGGGACTCATTTTGTTTAGCTCGTCGACAGACCATCTTCATTGTACAACGGACACATCCATAGAGATCAGATCCCCCACCTCAGTGCGTCCCCAAGTATCAAGCACTACCGTCACACACTAGTGAAGGCACTGAAGATGGTTGTAGCTCTGATGTACGAACTCCATAGCACAAGCGAAGACCTTGGCCTCGTTCTACTCAGTGACCTCTACCAACAAGCACGACATGTGACAGTGGCTCTACTCTCTTCACGTTCCTGTTAACCACACAGGGGAGAGAGAGAAAGAGAGAGAGAGAGAGAGAGAAGTATATATGGAAGGAAAATATAATTGACCAAATGCTAAGTTAAAATTAACGAGTACTTTAGTTTCTAAAGTAAAAAAACGTTTAAATAGGTCGGAAAACCACTCTACTGGATTCATCTATTTTTAAACATGGATTAATTATGCTAATTGTCTTCTCAACCAATCAGATTATAGAGATCACCACTGTATCCGAAACTGCACTGAGAATGAAAGCCCCAGAAAATGCGAATATGATTGGTTCGTGGAGAATTACTACGTTCTGTCCAAGGCGTGCTACCATTGTCCCTTCAACCAATCGGATTGCTTCCGACCACACTGTGTAGCTGGCAATGGCGTGAAACGAGCAGTTCGAACGGTCAACCGTTTGATCCCTGGACCCAGCATTCAGGTCAGGTTTAGGCTTATGTCGTCCTATGTGTTGGGTCAACGGTGTAAACAAAGCGATGTTTTACTGTAACAAGCAACATGATGTAATTACGCTCAGGTAAAGACCTTATAAGGACGGATGAGGAGATCAGGTGAACGCAAAGAAGAAGAGAGAGGGGGGGGGGGGGGGGAAAGCATATCGCTCATCATAGAGGGCTCAAATGGCAACCCAGCCGGGACAGGAAGCTCAATGGATCGCAGGGGATGATGACCTGTATAGGACGCTAACATGGGATGACATATGACACCGCTACGGTTAGCTACATTATCAGATCTATGTACGACCTTCTACCATCATCTATGGGATGACATATGACACCGCTACGGTTAGCTACATGATCAGATCTATGTACGACCTTCTACCATCATCTATGGGATGACATATGACACCGCTACGGTTAGCTACATGATCAGATCTATGTACGACCTTCTACCATCATCTATGGGATGACATATGACACCGCTACGGTTAGCTACATGATCAGATCTATGTACGACCTTCTACCATCATCTATGGGATGACATATGACACCGCTACGGTTAGCTACATGATCAGATCTATGTACGACCTTCTACCATCATCTATGGGATGACATATGACACCGCTACGGTTAGCTACATGATCAGATCTATGTACGACCTTCTACCATCATCTATGGGATGACATATGACACCGCTACGGTTAGCTACATTATCAGATCTATGTACGACCTTCTACCGCCAACCTAAAACCTTGCCCTTGTGAAATAGGGGGAAAAAGGGGGGGGAGATAACAGTCGATGTCCTGTCTATGATGAGATGACAACCCATGTCCTCTCTGTCATGGAAGATGACAACCCATGTCCTCTCTGTCATGGAAGATGACAACCCATGTCCTCTCTGTCATGGAAGATGACAACCCATGTCCTCTCTGTCATGGAAGATGACAACCCATGTCCTCTCTGTCATGGAAGATGACAACCTATGTCCTCTCTGTCATGGAAGATGACAACCTATGTCCTCTCTGTCATGGAAGATGACAACCCATGTCCTCTCTGTCATGGAAGATGACAACCTATGTCCTCTC